>JAQFXW010002828.1:0-12584 GCA_034693945.1 Dendrobaena attemsi
CTTTACGTAATGAAAATTTTACTGATCACCAACGGCCGGATTCATCATTATATATATATATATATATATATTATATAAGCTGTTCATTGTGGTGACATCTTTAATTTTTATAAGTTCATAAATTATATTATCGGTGGGGGTGGTGGCGCGGGTTCGATTCAGACCCAAGGTCCCAAGCCACACGTAGGGTCCTTGAACAAGCCTTTCACTAACAATTGCTTGTAGCACTTCGGCTTATAAATTCCGACATGACTCCGGACTGTAGGCGACACCACTTCTGAGCAGTAATGGACTTGAAGGAGTGGTATAGAAATGAATAAAAAAATAAAATAAATAGTAGCTTTTGATTAGCTATAATGTAAGTAGGGATTAATTAGTGTAGTCTTGTCTAGTTGTATTCCTTTATGGGTGACAAGGTGACTCTCATACCCAATAACAGCTGTTTGTTTTGCTTATATAATAATTCTGAAAAATCAGAATTGAAAAGACAGTTGAGATCAAATATGGTTTATTTGCTTTGGTCGTACCAGTCGAATACAGTTCATGTCCAACAATTACTCAGTTGTATTATGTGCGGTGAGCTACAATTGTTCATAATATCAGTTAGTTCAAATTTATAATTTATTAAATATCAATGTTTTTTGTTTCAGTTTGTTCATATCAATAACTTGAAGTTGATATGCAGAGCACATCAGTTGGTCCAGGAAGGTATTAGCAGTTTCTTTTTGATCCTGATGTGTTGTGCTCAGTTTTCCTCATGGGCAGTTGCTCCAATGTTATATATTCCTTCATCAGTCTAATTTATATTCACAGTTCAGGAGTTGATTTATCTTTTGCCCTAGTTCGTGTATGATTGCTTAACTTTGCAGCACTTTTGGAATACGTCTGTTAGGTGTATTTAAATACTCATAGCCCAGTCCAAAATTTCTGACTAAAAAATTTCTAAATAATGCATGTGTAAACTGTAAACACAGTCACAGAATAATGGAGTCTATTCCAGGTGAATTGTGCAACTAGTCCCGAATTTAGGTATATAAGCTAACAAAGCTACAGAATGGACTTCACAATCTGCACCTACAGTCCTACACATATTTCACTTTAATTCCCAGGGTTGCTTAATATTAATAATTAACAGGCATGTTAATGATTTCGAGTTTTGTGAGACATTGTGTAACTTTGTATCACTATTATTAAAATATGACACCGAGCTAAGTAAAGTCCAACTACCGAAACTGCAGTGTTGCATTGTTGATGTGGACAGTTTTCTGATTATCGTCACAATCTAATAAAGTTCTGGACAATTGTGACAATGTTTGGTATTTCCAAGATTAAACAAGCTTACCTGCCTCATCTTAATGAAGTTTGACCCAGATTACCTGTTTGTCTTTTTATATTCCTGATTTTTATAAATCTTTTCATGCAAGGATCTGCTCTAATTTTTCCAGTCTAATCTCTGCTTATAGATGGGTGGTTTTTCTTTGTAATTCACTCTTGAATTCCTTTCTGTGAATGGTATGGTGCCAGCTAGATCCACCTGAATGTAGTTGGAGTTAGTGATCTACCTAAAGTCAGAACTGTACTGAATAGTAGCATGATCCTATAACAATTTCTGTTTTGTAATGTATATGACAGGGTACAAGTACATGTTCGATGAAAAACTTGTGACCGTGTGGTCAGCGCCCAACTACTGTTACCGCTGTGGTAATATTGCCGCAATCCTGGCATTTGCGGACACTGATGTACGAGAGGCCAAGCTGTTTCGCGCCGTTCCAGATTCCGAGAGAGTGATTCCGCCCCGGACCACTACTCCATACTTCCTCTAGTGAATGTACGTGGATCCCACTGCCATGGTGACTGAAAGAACATTCAGTGTCATGGCAACAAGCAGGAACTCTGTCCTTATGGCATTCGACAATTTCTGGGCTATGAGGCAGACTGGATGGAGTTTGTAGGTTACAGACAAAGCGTATTAGACTAATCTGGAGAAATCTGTTTGTCAATAGGATATTTATATCCATTTTAGCTCTTGCAACTGTGTATGTCTCGGGGAAACGGTATAACTGCACTGGGTGTTGTAAGATTGTGAGCGATGTGTGTATACTGTTTGTTGGGATTCAGCTAGGTTTAGAAATTATAGTGTTTCTAAGTGTGGCCCGGGTCTTACCAGAATGGATTTGTACCACCCAGTGTAGTTCAACTGTGACCTTGTTGGATTGGAATCGCAATCGTTTTAGTCGAGCATTGGGTTTCGTCCAATGTGCATCTGCTTTTAAATGTAAAACTCTTCTTATGGATTATATTTTGTCATGTAAAGAAGCATCAAAGATTCACAATGCATGCAATCATGCACATTTTATTAACTATCTGCTATGCTTAAATTAATGTAAATTGCAGGACTTCCCAACGAATGATTTATAAAATAAACCTACGTATTAAAATAAACCTATGTATTAAGATAATGCATATATCTTTTATGTATTTTTCTTCCCGGTTGTGGGAAATCAAAGGCACAGGTAATCAATGTGGCGTAATGAGACGTACAGTGCAAATCAGTTTAGATTAAAGAAAAGAAACGAAGAGTATTAGCCAAATTTCGTATTAACCATTAGACAGCAATAAACACAGATTTCCGTTGAGAAACATGTTCTTGCACGTTTTCCTAACAGAAAATGATGCATAATTATTATGGTTGCGAGCGAGTGCTAACGAATTATTTATTCTGCTTAGAAATGATCAGCATTAAACTCACAATGTCCTCTGATGGGTAGCAGTTAGGACTTTGGGTGAAAGTAACATCCTCACTTGAAGGAAACAATGTCTCCTAGAGTATAATAATTTTTTGGTCATTTAGCACATATTTAAGTACTTAGCGGCTGGTTGCAAATGAATGATTATAATTACATGCACGTGTTTAATATATGGCGTCGCACAGTAGAGCTACAAATTAGCAAAGCTCCATGCTCTTCTAGTGTTATTCTTGTTTTTACTACCCCATACTCTGCCCCCATTCAATTTACAGAGACTTTAGCCCTAAACTTTTCTGGGCACTGGGCTGTAGTCTTTCAGCCAGATTCTGGTTGTGGATAGGCTGGCCATGGAAGTCAGTTTGCCTACTTTTACCTGCTTAGAAATGTTATGTTTTTCCGCTGCGATAACTGATTAAATCAGATAAAAGCCATTATAAGTGAAGCTGTTACTGGCTTTGGTTTAAGTCACCCAACCATTGGTTTTCTCATCAAACTCCTACACCACTGTCAAATATCAGCGACAAATCAAACTCAAGTTACAACATAGAAATAAGACATGCCTTTGTCAAAAGTTAGTTTAACGAGGCGACATGGTTCAAACAACAAAATGTTCAAGCACAAGTTTGTAACTTCACTGTTCCAAAAGTTTATCATGTTCGTGGTTTAAAGCGAGCAAAGTTCCTGCCTTGTGTTGTCTATAGATTCAAACATGAGCAACAAAAAGTTTAAAAACATCAGAAAATGTACTTGGCTAAAAGAAAACTAAATGCATAAATAACGTTTAAATGCTGGCAACAATAACATCAAATACTTCACAATGATGCATGTACTAATTACATCTAAAATGACTAATTACATCTAAAATGGCTACCAGTAGTTTTATTGCTGAAAGTCTTTCAACATGCTTCTTATTGAAGACTTCAAAAGCAAACTTCGTAAAGTCATGTCAAAAATGTTGCTGTGTGCATAATGTTTATTCCACATGGTTTATGCAAAACTAGTACTGCATCATTCATGCATAATTAATATGGTTTGTTAGATTTAAACGATACAATATTTGCATTTAAATGGATTTAAGACACATAAGAATTCAAGGCTCTTCCAAGTGAATATGCTGCTAAAATGCTTTTAGGCTGGTTATGTAACATCAGATTGAAACAAAGCATTTAAAATGTTAGCTTAAAAACTCAATCCTTCATAAACATTCATGGGCATTGTGGCGCAGTGGGATAGTCGACGCCTTGCATCCGAAGGGTCGCAGGTTCGATTCAGACTCAAGCCACATGTAGGGTCCTTCACTCACAATTGCTCGTTGTGCTTTGGCGTGTAAACTCAGACACACCTCCGGGCTGTAGTCGGGATCGCTTCCGAGTAGTGGACTTGAAGGGGGCTATATAAATGTGTGAATAAATAATAATAATTTAAAGGGTTCTGTATAAATCTAATACTATAGAGAGTTGCACAGTAATTCCTTTCATCATAGCATAGCAACGGTTATCAGAACAAATAGGCCGAAAATTCAAACACCTTGAACAATTTAAGTTATCTAATGTAGGGCGACCAAGGAAAATGGATGGATGAGGTACACGAAACAACTGGAATGAATTTGGCAGAACTAAGGGACGCGACATCAGAAAGAAAGCTTCTCAAGTTCAAAGAACTGACAGCACATGGTGACAAGGTGAATGTAGGGTTGTCATGGTAACTTATAAGTAAACAATTTTTATAGTAATATATATATATATACTTAATATTGTAAGTAAGTTAAAGCAATGTCCAGAATATACAGAACAATAAACATATAGCATAATACAATAGCCTTGGGTTTTTGTTAAAGCCTTTGCTTATAGTACACAAGCATTTGGACAAGCGACTGTTGCAACTGCCTGCACTGTGTTGAAAGATAAACTGCAACTTCAAATACAACCTTACTTTTCCTCATATATAGTGTGGGTGAGAAAAAATGCCCCCTATGTTTTCTCCTAATATTTTGATAAGAAAAGTAGAAATTTTGTAATAAAATGTTACAGGCTGAAATGCATACCAAATTTAGGTACACCTGCCAAATATTCCAAAAAGTTATTAAACTATTAGTGAGGCAATCCACTATTTTGATGGTTCAAAATTTAGCAATTTCAGAGGCGTAGCCAGAAGCTGATTTAGTTTTTCTAAATTTATGCTTTGCAAGTTGTAAAAAAACCTGATGACTTCTTTTAGTCACTCACCACAATTTCTCAGATTTTGAGGCAAATTTCTAAAATTTCGGGTCATTTTCTTCTGCCAAATTTACTTTTCCATCTAATTCTTTTTTTATTAACATTTCGGGGTGGGGTGGTTTTACATACTAAATACGCCCCTGAGCAGTTTGCTAATATTTCCGCCAAAAGTACAAATTCTTAATGAAAGGTTCAAGGTAATTCATATTAGAAAATTACAACCATATTTTACAAATATTTCAAACTCAACAAATGTTACAATGCTTCTAGTGTCCAGTGCAGTCCACCTACTGTATTCTAATGATTTCAAAAAGTGTAACACAACAAACGTTAAAAAAATGTACTGCAACTTTTGACCGAAATATTAGGTAAGCATGTCAATGGTCATTTTTGGGCCCATCCTTTAGATGCTATGCTGCTAGATTCCACTTGCTTAACACAAATTGTCAAATATAGGTGACCAAACTTCACAATGTATAGCCATGAGAAACTTATAATGCATAAGAATATTAAATGACTGGTGTCATTCATTTGCAATCCATCTATTCTATATGCTGGTGACCAGATTGATCCAAGTAATTAATCTCTATATGCATCGTTCTATCAATGTTCTCTTCACGATTAAGTTCACCAACTCCTTCAGCCGCATAACATTCAACACTGATCACATCGCAAAGCTACATATACATGATGAACAAATCTGTTCACACCTTTTAGAACTTTGTCGTAATTGCATAAACCAGATAACATCAAAAACCCAACAAGTTTAAACCTGATGCCGAAGAGTAGTAACAACTAACCGAACTGCAGTAGCTTACACATTACATTATGATCAGAAGAATGTAATGCAGCTCGGTACTCTGCTGCTTTGTTGTAGAGAGAGTTGGAAAATCACGCTTTCACTAACATTAACAATGTCATTGGCGATATAATGCAGCATGTATATTGCATCATATCGAGAAAACTCATAACACCAGTTATGTTAACAAATGAGTACAGTCTACAAAATAACATACCACAGTTATTAAGTATTAAAATTGTAGCTGTTGTCACAGTTCAACTAATAATATTGTCGTAAAATAATTGTAGATTCACAGGCAAGTTTCAGATGTTTGCACGTTGAATATGTGAGTCTTGTAATTAAACGTTGCCCTGAGTACGACAAGAAGGTTAGACCGGGGTGGCATAGGATCCCTCCTCTGATGACAGAAGAAATTGAAAAGGCTTCTGTTGACAGAAAACAACTAGCTACACATGAGGCACACTTTAATCTAAGACAGTCAGTCATTGCTCACTCTGCTATAAAAGATCTAAACAACAAGGAACCATAACTGGATGATATCAACAAAGTTTTCTTACCTTGCAAAGCTTTACAAAGAGCATCTTTAAAATAACAAACTGTTCAAGCTGCTTTATGTCATGGTTGGGCTGGGAGCACTAACGGGTAGAAAAGCTGAGTGCTATGAAAATGTTCTAAATAACCGAATTAAATGGTTTGGCAAGTAATTACAAATTCACCTCCTCCACTGTTCTGGGCTTAGATCCCATCTTTTCCACATCAAAACCTTTCTTTACATTTACTAAGTTCATGCAATGTTCAAGATCACAAAACAGACAATTCTTAAACCCATTTTTGTGCTTTTGGTGATTTTAAACTGCAGACTTCCGAATCACCAATAAAGCTTTGGCATCTCCAGAACCGAATTGACGATGACCCCAGCACAAAAAACATGCAGGAAAAACAGTGAATATCAAAATAGTCCCGCACTCAGTGGTTTGAATGCATGTTTAAACACAAAAGCCATACCCAAAGCCAGACTCTGAACATTCAAGTAAACTTATTATCAGGCCTTGTCATTTGCTGGCAATGTGTTTCATGATTACAATTCTGACCTTGGATCAAATTTCCACTCCAATAAATATAATTGGTGAAAAATGTCATATTGCAGAATGATGAAAGCTACTATCCATAAAATGTTTCCATGGACAACAGTCAACAGATTTATGATTCAAAGCAACATTCTTCTGACAGTGAAGGAATCACAATCAAAGGATCTGTGGACCAATTTCCAGAAAATACTCACAAGACTTTGTTAAAGTCACCGGTTTGATTCACTACTGGTGCTAGAACCTGTTGAAAGTGGCAAAGACAGAAGGTGTAGGTATAAATTCGGCCCAAGTTCCCAGTGAGTTAAGATGGCAGTTGTCAAAAGAGGCTGCAATTTTTGACCAAAATACAGATAAAGACTGTCATTAAATCTATCAGATCCATTTCACAATTTAGTGAATAAACGACTCTATGAAGGTTGACTGTAATAAATTGAAGAGGATAGACGTCACACTATATTACTCGACCAAAGATCTTAGCGACCAACCGTGAAACAGATGTCAATGGCATCGATCAAGAACTAGTTTGCGACAGAATCTGTAAACCGATATCATTTAGGCGAATAACAGACGTAAGTCAACGAGGTCTGGCCCAGAGGTCTTCAGAAACTCAGATCAAGAACCTCTTTCATCAGGGGCTGGATGCCTTGCGGGTTGACTCTGAGCAGAACCTGAGAATGTTGCTCGTTGAGATTTCTTATGTCGGCAAGCTTCATGAGGAGCTTCGGGAAAGCCCCGGCAGCCTCGTCTGCCGAGTAGACCGACTCCAGGTAGCGCTTGAGCAGCATCGAGTATTTCTCCTGCTCAGCAGCGATCAGGTCCTTGTAGAAAAGGTTTTCGCGATCAGGTGAGAAGAGCGAGATGACGAGCAGAAGGATCATAGTGACCTCGTCTGCGTGGAGGTCAAACGCCAGCGACCGGACGAACTTCATATGGTGCTCGAAGAGCCCGGTGCCTGACTCGGCTGCTTCCAGCTGTTCCATCTTCATCGCCTTGCTCTCCTGGTCGTCGAGCGGGTCGAGAAAGTGCTGCTTGTCCTTGTCGAAGGTAAGGACAGACCTGAGGATGAGCAGCTCGATGCTGCCTCCCTTCAGCAGCTGGATCTGGTCCGGCTGCGGGATCGCTTTGAAGGCCGACAGCAGCTTTGCCATCGCGATCACACGACGAACGCTCAGCTCAGCGATGTTGACGAGATCCGAGAAGTTAGCGCGCTCGCGCGGCACGTCCGTGTCAGTGTTGATCTCAAGCGACTTGCGGTAGGCAGAGATCAGCTCAAATATAGCAGACAACTCATCTGGGGAGAGGGCAGTTGGTGGCTGGAGAGGAATATCCGCTGGAACACTCTCAGTGTATCCGTTGGTGTTTTCCATCGGATCGATCATGCTGGAAAGAAAACAGCCTCTTGATGTAGTAAACATGCACAGAAATGAACCTCTCATTTCATATATTGTTGGGTTGACTATGTTATTGAGTACGCTGCTATCTTAAAACTCTTGCAAGTAGGCTTGTACTTTTAAAATGTATGGATCTTTAACATTTCCTAAAAAAACTAAATGCTAAAACGGAAGCAAGCTATAAAAAGGTAAATAAAAAACCATGACAACTTAATGAGAACAAAGTACTGATGATAACTAACTCCAAAATGTTATTTTAAGTTAAATAAAGGGAATATCTCAACGTGCTATTACTAGCATAGGGGTCGAATCTGTTTCAATGGTTTAACATCAGCCATGGTAAGAGCGACTGTAGTAATGATCGGTCCTATGCTATTAGCAATTCCAAAGGGTTAACGATCATACAGAGGTTCTGAGGGCCTCTCATTTACCATTAGACCATCACTGTCATCATCATACATGCTGCAGAAATTGACCACACCACAATAGCTATGCCAATCATTTTTAGCAGCTGTTTTTGTGGATTCGTTCTTCTCTTTATTGTTCTTGTATCTATTTCTAATTCAAAATCATCACATTATCGTTTTTATCCAGTTTCAATCTAAAATACCTTATCCATTCTCCTGATAGCTCTTGTGAACAAATAGCCAACTTTTATCATTTGAGTTTTCATACAAACGAACAGTAATTTCAGGCCAGCAAGCCACCTGCAGAGTTGGCCAGAACTGGAGCTACAAACATGCATCAATACTAGGAAGACAGAAGAGCAAAATGGTGCGCACGTGACATCAGAAGGAGAAGCGACTGGTGTAGCCGATGCATGCGGCGGAGTTGTTCTCTTTGTAGTTCGATTCTCTTCAATCTTCTGTCTCTTGATCGCCTTCTCCTCGTCTGTAAGTATGTATTCCTTTCGCATTCCCACGAGAAAGCACTTCTTCAGACGACAACTCTTGCAGAATCGACGGTTGGTGAAGTCTATCTGGCAACGTTCCTCATAGGCACATCGAAAATAGTCCTAGAAAGACATGACGCATCCCAATAATAACCGGAACACATCACCGTCATTTAAAACCACCGTCATCACCAGGTTATCAACAACTTACCTATTATTCAAATAATAACCATCACCATAAATACTATCATCTCATTTGAATCATACATCTTAATTGCTAACATAACCAACAGCACAGCGAGCATTGCTGTCAAATCATTACTTCTTTCCAATGATCTAAAGAGTGGCAGGAGAAATGAACCAGCAAACTGAACAAAGTATAAATAAACGAGATTTATTATCTTTCTATATCCATTCACCCTTGTGCTGTCAGTTCTTTGAACTCTAGCGACCGTCACGATGAAGCTTCTCCATGTCTTTCTTTCTGATGTCGTGTCCCTTAGTTCTGCCAAATTCGTTCTGGTTGTTTCATGTATCTCATCCATCCATTTTTTCCTTGGTCGCCTTTGTTTTCTCCTTTCCTCTCCACAAGTCAACATCATTTTCTTTTCCAATCCATCTCATCTCATAACATGTCCAAAGAACCTCAGCTTTGTTCATAGCACTATTTGTTGTAACGTCTCATCCGTCACGATTCCAATCGCCATGCGTACGCATTCATTAATTCTTTTCTCTGTCCATGATATTCTCAGCATCTTCCTCCATATCCACATTTCACATGCATTGATCTTTTTTGACATTTTCTTAGTCATTGTCCACGTCTCATGGCCATATATTACTGTTGGTATGATCAAGGCCCTCACCAATCTTTTTTCGTGCCTATGCTCACATGTTTGTCCTTCAATATTTTTTCCAAACCATTCATTGCAGCTTTTCCTATCGCCACCCTTTGATTTATTTCCATATCGCACTTCCTCTCTCTCTACTACTGATCCAAAGAACGTAAAGCTTGTTACCGTCTCTATTTCCTCTCCATCGATCTCGAAACTGTCATCCTCAGCTGTTATCATGATCTTTGTCTTCGTTATATTGAAGTAGAGTCCTGCTTTCTCACTTTCTCACAAGATGGATCCTTCTTATCAGTTCTACCAGATCTGTATTTTTACCAGCCAATATTAGTGTTGTGTCATCTGTGTATCTCAAATTATTCAGTGTTCTTTCCATTATCTCAGTTACCTCATCTATTTTCGCCATCCTCATTATCCTTTCTGCATACAGATTAAATAAGAAAGAAGACAAGATGCATCCTTGCCTCACTCCTTTTCTTATTTTGATTCTGTCGGTATATCTAAATTCTGTTCTTATCACCGCTATCTGATCTTCCATATCCATTACAGCGCATGAAGTGAACATTTTCTACTATTGTTGTATGACCATTATCAACATTTTTAGTGCGAGAGAGTCACATCAAAATATGAGTCTGATGCAAGGTTAGTAGATCGGTAGATGAAGACCGTTAGATATAAAGATGTTAGAAAAGTAAGTAAAGCCTTGAGGTCTTTCTTAAAACGTGAATAAGATTCCGTGCATCTAGATTTTCCAATTCTCTGAAGGGAATAACATGGAATACATGACAATCACGAAGAAGCTATATCAGACAGACCCATACTAAAAGATCACAAACTTCTTACCAGGCCCTTTGGAGCATTCCTTCTGAAGAAAGCCTTGCAAGACTCACATGAAATTGCATCAAAATTATATCCTAGAGCCTTGTCACCGCAGACAGCACACTGCTTATCGTCCTTGCTACGACGCTGTTTCGCCTTTTCCATTGCCATGTTTGTCAGTCCACTGGTAGGTACAACTCCAGTTACTTGGCATGGAGACAACTCCATTCTATCCATACCCGAAGATAGTTCGTGGTAGGGAGCGAACATATCACCAAGGACATCTAAACCTACAATAAAATACAATGCATAGTGCATACATGCAGTAACTAAATAAATGTATAATTATCAGTAATAACTCTATGAGAAAATGCAAATTACTTAATCAAAAGATATTTGCAGATGATTTGTGAACATTTTCTATTAACCTCTTCGCGGCAGAGGACGAGAACGTCTCGTCATGAAACTTCAATCCCGTAGGCGGATGACGAGAACCTATCGTCACGACTATAGTCAGAGCTATAGGTCATTCTCGCGTGAGATAATAGGAAAGCTAGATCAGAGGTGTAGACTAGATTATATAAAGGATAGACCGAGCCCTGAGGCAAACCATATTTGGCATTGACCCACGGAGGCCTAATGGAACCGTGGACCACAGAGAGGAAGCTATCCGGTCAAGAAATGCACCATTCAGTCAAAATGCAGCCGGTCTAATAAAATTTTATGGTCGACGATGTCGAATGCAGCACTTACATCGTATAGGGCATAGATTTCTTAATGTACTGGTACATATCTATGAACAGGACCAAAAGAGTCATTGGGCCTTCTCAATCGCTCTATACACGTCCGAAAGGAAACGGAGCAGAAGTGTAAAACTGAAAATTAATTGGCCTATTGATATGAATCCGAGAGTGGCCATTGTATAAATGATAAATAATGTAACTAATCATGGACGCCTTCGCCCCTATACCCGGGTTCATGAACTAATCCAACAGTTAATAATGACGATGACTACATGTATATATATATTTCAATCATTTAAAAATTTACAATAAAATTTACTCAAAAATCAAAAGTGACGTCACACATCTCTCCCCTCTCCCCATGTCACACATCGCCACAAACTCCCCTCCCCCTTAGTGCGTGATGTCATTTATGGACAGCCCTTAATCACATTAACAAGCAACCTTTTCTGAAACTGTTTCTCATTTTCGCTTAGCAAATGCAGTACACAATGTAAATGTAGAGTCAAATAAAGGAACCATAATGTTGACATTAAAATCAGAGGTTCTTTACATGTTGACTGTTAGGAACGAGATATCTCGTGATAAATTAGGTATGCTTGGGCGCAAGGGACTTGTTGTGGGGCGTGGTAGTGTAGTGGTGAAGATCGACGCCTTTTAACCGAAGGGTTGTGGGTTCGAATCCCACCTGCCGCGTAAGGACCTTTAGTAAGTCCTTCACTCACAATTGCTCCAGCACTTCGGCGTGTAACTCTGACACACCTTTCGGCTGTAGTCGGGACCGCCTCTGAGTAGTAGTGATCTTTAAGAGGCGGTATAGAAATACACATATACAATACAAAAAAAATACAATACATAAACTAATGTTATTAAAGCAATACAAAAAAATACAATACATAAACTAATATTATTAAAGCATACTTTATCTACAGGGTGGCGCAAAAAAACCCGGACTATTGAGATTTTGGTTTGGCATTTACTATAAAATTGAACGAATTGTAAAATTTCAGATTTCTTTGAATGCTTAAGAAATTTCGG
>JAQFXW010002829.1:0-12583 GCA_034693945.1 Dendrobaena attemsi
ATCCGATGTCTGCCGACATTCAGAGATTAACATCTCGGGCTAGCACATGGGGCGTGTGTGGAGCAATGGGATAGTCGCTGCCTTGCGTCCGAAGGGTCGCAGATTCGATTCAGACCCGAGTCACCGCGTAGAGAACTTGAGCAAGTCCTTCACCTACATTTGCTCGTGGCGTAGCTTCGGCGTGAAAACTCCGATACTCCCTCGGGTTGTAGTCGGGACCGTTTCTGAGTAGTAGTGGACTTGAAGGGGCGGTATAGAAATGCGTGAATAAATAAATAAATAAATACCTAAAATGACGGTGACGGTATGTTGTCCTATTTGAAGCCATTGCATACCATGATGTACACTGTACACCCCTGTAAACGACCGATAATAAGAGCACTCGATAAGAATAATTAGACCTAATATGCTGTTGTAATTCACTGTTAATCAGTCAACCGTAGGCAAACATAATTTTATAGGAAGACGATTGAGCGACGCCCAACATTCGTCCGCCTCTGATCATCGCCCGTTTTATGATCAACGCCGTATACACTATTATCACACTTAAAGTATGCGGTTGTATTTTGCAATTAGTATATCCCACCTCAAGCGAACCGCGTTTCATATTGGTACATGGCGTGCACCGCAGATGCACCATAACCTGTCTATAAATTATAGTTATGAGTCTGCGTTGTCGATTTTCTGTTTGCCTTTTGGGAACTAGGTTAAACGATAATAATGGTCCGACCTCGGTTCGCTTCAGACAACCCGTGTCCAGGTCGACTCGACCCTTGTTCGCTCTGTGTTAACGGAGGTGTAGGCTGGATGATCGTTTTGCATGACAGTTAAATGCGACTCATGTGATGGCTTGCTGTCATCTATCCATACTGTTGCCTGTAGGCCTAATCATTCTGCGGTCTGTCCGTTTGAATGCATATGAACAGAATAAGAGATCCACAGCTCATAGTTTGACTTTGACTCTGACCTTTGAACCCTATGACCTCCGAACTTTTTTCTGAAACTATTGTATTTGTATTGTATTGTATTGTATTTGTGTATTTCTATACCGCCTTTTACAGACCACTACTACTCAGAGGCGATCCGGATTACAACCCGCACGTGTCGGAGTTTTACACGCCGAAGCGCTTGAGCAATTGTGAATGAAGGACTTGCTAAAGGTCCTTACGCGGCGGGTGGGATTCGAGCCCACAACCCTTCTGTTTCAAGGCGGCAACCGAAATACAAATACAACCTTCACCACTACACTACCACGCCCCACAATTATAATGATCAATGCCCTTTAAACAAAATAAAACATCGGAATCAGCTAAAACAAATGCAGGTTGCTGTCTAGATTATTGCAGTATCCGAGATTGTAATTACTTACATTCTGTTGTAACTAAGGAGTCGTCAAATCTACCGTGACTGGGAAAAGGGTGAGTGAAACTGGAAGTCTTTGTCATGACTCTTTAAACCTCTTCCGGTAAAACTTTCGCTGTCCTGGTTTCCAGATCTGAACGGAAGCCCTTTACTTCCGGGACTCATTTCCTCATTGGACTGTCTTTATACATCTTCTCGAAAAGTTTGCAGTCCTCTAATTCTGACCTTCACTGGACACCCTGTGAACTTTCACTTAGGCCTACTCGGCCATCAATATTGACCGTGGACTAACAGCGTTATGGACATTGTCACGGTCGGAGACGAGAAATGATGGCCTAGAAGTTTGGTACCAATTATCTCGTCGTTTTGATAGGTCCCTGAGGAATTTTGTGTAATACCTCTGGGCTAGATATAGCCTACATGGAATAGTTATATATACAAAATATTTTACTAAAGTGTACGTAGCAATAATTATAATACTAAAATATTAGTATGAATAAATATTACTCAAGTAATAGTTAATAATAATACTGATAAAAATTAACAAGATTTAGCCGTGGACATAGGCTCTGAGCATATTTCTTCAAGGGGCGCTATATAAATTTATATAAATTTACAAAATAAAAGAACGAATAATGATTATAATAGTACGACCTACTAACAATAAACATGGGCGTAGTTTGGGTTCCGTTCATAGGGGGGGAGGTGGCTTCAAAGTTCAAAAGTTCCGAAGAAAGTTGATGACCTTTTTTTCTTTTTAAAGTCTCAACTTCCGAAAATGGATTCATTGTATCCGCCAAAAAAGTTTATGACTTTTTTTAGTCATCACCTTCTTTCTCAGCTTAAATATATCGCCCAATGGGGGTGGGGGGAAGCTCAACCTCCCATCAACAATCAATCAACAGATTACCTATCGTGACAGAACAATAGATAATAGTTTAATTAAGAACGCATATAGCCTATTTCGGCAGACAACAGCTCCCATTTATTTATTCATTTTATTTATTCACACATTTCTATACCGCCCCTTCAAGTCCCCTACTACTCGGAAGCAGTCCCGACTACAGCCCGAAGGTGTGTCGGAGTTTACACGCCGAAGCGCCACGAGCAGTTGTGAGTGAAGGACCTGCTCAAGGTCCTTACGCGGTGGGTGGGACAGGAGGATCCAAGACTCGACGAATTCCAGCTGTAGATGTAACAGCGTGTATCCACACATCAGTAATAATTTTCTTCGAATTGCAGCAGTGGGCCCTGTGCTTCTACGCCAACACCCTGTGCGGTCCGTTTAGTTGGTAGTTACCTCCTTAGTCTGTCTATAATTATCTCCAGGTGAATTTACTGCATAGGCCTCGACCTATCTATAGCGACTGACCCACTTCTGAATGAACAGAGGATTGGTCTCTTAAGTCTGGCGAGTAAAACTCTCACCAGTCACTACTATTCATTCATTCTTTTGCGGCAAATTTGATCACTCAACATTGCTCGTCGATTAGTTGCACAAATGGGATGGTCTATAGTATAGGCCTACCACCCTCGAATGCTCTGTAGGCTAATTTTAGTCATCTCGAATATATTACATATATTATAATGCTATATATATATATATGAAAGAGAGAGAGAGAGATAAAGAGATAGAGACAGACAGACAGACAGACAGACAGACAGACAGAGACAGACAGACAGAGACAAACAGACAGACAGAGACAGACAGACAGCGGGAGCGAATGACCTCAAAGGCAACGACCCTCACAGACAAGAGGATGACACAGAGGGGGTGTCCTTCCTATTATACCCTCACATCGTTTGACCCTCTTCCACGCCGTCCGCTTGGGGCACGCTCTCCTCACTCATCTCTTCCGCCGCAGTGCCTCTTGGTCCATCCCTTATTTTGCCAATTACTCCGCGCAGCCGAACAATTTAGCGGACGGGGAAAAAACGCACCCGGTCACGTGACTGAGTGGGCCGCGCATGCGCACCGAATCCCGCCGCCCTTCCGGTTGTGCTGCGTGCGTGACTTCGAAGTCTGCGTTCTCGCGAGAAGAGAACGAGAATGATTTTGTCTTCTGCCAAAGCCGTTGGCAACACGATGGAAAAATCTGTCGTCTCCTTGAAGTTCCACAATGACTCTTTTATTTATTTACTTATTTATTCACACATTTCTATACCGCCCCTTCAAGGCTCCTACTACTCAGAAGCGATCCCGACTACAGCCTTGAAGTGTATCGGAGTTTACACGCCGAAGCGCAACGAGCAATTGTGAGTGAAGAACTTGCTCAAGGTCCTTACGCGGCGGGTGGGATTCGAACCTGCCACCCGTCGGTTGCAAGGCGGCGACCTTCACTACACTACCGCGCCCCACAATTCAAGGCCGTGTATTGCGTCTTTAAACTACCCATGAAATGGAAAATGGCAATGCAAAACTTCGTTTTTAGTTTGAAAATACTGGTCTAATAAATCATCGGAAATTACGAGTTTTTGGGCGTCAAACACCCCCAAAATGAAATAATGCACGATGCATCTGATAATATTGTCTGAACAGTGATGTAGGATTGTAGGCCCTATGACTAAGTTTTGTCTTGTTGGTGAGTTATGGAGGAAAAAATCGAATTAATAACAAAATAGTCATCAATTTTCTTGGGCGTGGAAAACACCAACCGAAACAAAAATCCTGGCTACGGCCTTGGTACCATTTATTATATAAGCTTAATTATTTATATTTATATTATAACAATATATAAATAGATCTATAAATATATAATAATACATATAAAGATAATTATTTCATTTATTTATCTACTTATTTATTTATTCACGAATTTGTGTCGCGCCACTACAAGCAAACTACCAGAAACCTTTCTAAACCACGGAGCACCGGCGAATAGGAGGAAAATGTGATCGTACTTATTTTTATCCGTGTTTAAGTTGTTTTAGGAGGCCATTATTGATCATGTGTATATGTATATAATTGTTCTGTAATCGACTCGCTTGTCTGCACAATTTCGGCCGCGGGCGCTTTGTACGCGCTGGCTGGCCTGTTGCTGGCACGTGTTGTGTAGGCTGCAGTTTTTGGCGGGATTTTTAGTCAGTCGAGTGAAGCGTTTGGAGAAGGACGGTCGAGCTGTTGCTGACGAGTGCATTTTTGGTGTTTGTCAAGTCTGATTATTTGATTGTTGCTGATATTTTCGAATATAAGAAGAAAAGGGTCAGTTGTTGTCTTACTTGGAGGATAGTTGGAGTGTTGTGTGGTGATAGACATTCTTAATAATTATTAATAAGAGAAGCATAAAACGTGGTAGTGGGAATATATGCTCCACTCCGTTTCTTTCCGTGTGTCTCGATGTCTCTCCCTGTTTCTCTATCTCCCTCCAGGGCGCGTGCACAGTTGTACTCCGTGAACCCCTGCGCATACATCCATGTATCCACGCATCCCACCCACCGCGTAAGGACCTTTAGCAAGTCCTTCACTCACAATAATTGCCTGAGCGCTTCGGCGTGTAAAACACCGACACACCCTCGGGCTGTAGTCGGGACCGCCTCTGAATAGTAGTGGACTGTAAGAGGCGGTATAGAAATACACACATACATGTGAATAGGCGGTATAGAAACGTGTGAATAGATAAATAAAATAAAATCATTCCGTATAAACAATCGCACTCATTTTGACTACGTGTCCAGTTGTCATGGTATTCCTCTGTAGGGAACAATCTACGAAACAGTTATGTGGACGTTGCCCCAAACGTGTAGCAAGTATAACCGGCAGAAGTAACGGGAGTACTATGATTCCGAGTTCATACGCTGTGTGATTTCCAGGATCTGTTGCTGGGCTATCCCTCCTCTTTATTTATACACGAGACTGGCGCTGCCCTAATGCAAGAACTGGCGCAGTTAGGCATGCAGCGTTGGACACCACTACAAACGTAACGCGTTTCAACATAATTTTATAAATAGCCGTTCGATGTGTACTAGATAATTGTTAAACTCTATGAGAGCCTTCGGAACTTATATGCAGTACGGTGTAGCATAATAATGGCTTCTATGACGAGAATATGTGAAGCGCTTTACAAATCTATAGTTTATTTATTTATTTATCTATTTACTAAATTTTTAACATCGAAAATAATAGCCAGTCAACGGCTAGGTGGGAATACAGATTAGATGTTCAGGAAATAGTGAGTTTTAAACCTATAAGGTAACTCTAATCCCGTTTCCCAAGACACCAGGAATTTTTCATTTTAATTATAAATAACTCTACCACTCACAAGACCCGTTTCTGCTATTTTAACAATCGCTGACTCTAATCACTATTCTAAGGCTGTGCAGTTTCGACCCACGGTAAAAATCACGATCGTGAATCACGTGACATCACTACAAAAGCGATAATTTTCTTGCGCGTCAATTGGATATTCGTTACCGCTGAAAAAGCTAACCCGGTATACGGAATTTAATTGCATTTTTGGCCACAATGGAGACATGGTAACCCTAAACGAAAGCCATTACTCGATCGACGTGGCAGGCGGAAATCTAATATGACCTCACAAAGGCAACGCAATTCCAAGCGCAATTACCTACAAGGCTTCACATATTGTGGGTGCGGCGTGTGTTAGGTATCCGGACGAAAACGGTTCCGGGCACTTTTAGCAGCATTTTAGCACGTAGCTTATGTTTTAAGCGACTTATTTGATTAATTTTATTATTTACTAACACATTTATATACCGCCCCTTTAAGTCCATTTAGGCCTACTGCTCAGAGGCGGTCCCTATCACAGCCCGGAGGTGTTTCAGAGTCAACACGCCGAAGCGCCTCAATCAATTGCGTGTGAAGGATTTGCTTAATGTCCTTACGCAGTGGGTGGGATTCAAACCTGTAACGCATCGGTTGCAAAGCGGCGACCTTCACCACTACACAATCATGCCCCACAACTAAGATAGCAGACAGAGACTGTTAACAAAGCTAAAACTACAGTGGCTAGTAGGCCTATAGATATTTCTGGTAGGAAGGGAGGTGGCGGTGGCAGCGATAGTGGTAGTTTATATGGTGTAAGTGGAAGATGTAGTGGCCATAGTTCTAATTATTATAATTTGCATAATAAGTAGCGAGGCTGGTAGTTGGATGGGTGGAGTCAGACATACATAGTGTTAGGTCCCTAAAGGTTCAAGTCTCTGTTGGAACTAGTCTAGGTTATATTCCATGTTTCTACGCTCTAAAAGGTCTACCTAAGTAGCACAAACGACTCCAAGTCAATTCTTCAGTGAAGTTAAAAGTTATAATTAATGAAAAATAAAACAAGCTTAATTACACAATACATGAAAATAAGTAAAGAACGATACAGAATCTTACTGATCTACAGCAAGTAGAAGCATTGGACCGTTGACTGTTTCACGGAAGACCAACGACAAGAACTTCTACGTCGGAATCGAGAAGAAATGGGCTTCCAGAATGAACCCAAACGAAGATTGCCAACCACGAGAAGTATAAAGTCACATAGGACCAGAAATGCACGAAATGTAGATTCGTTCTTGTGCAAACAAAAGACAAAACGGCAATGCCCCTTCGGCTACGGACTACCGTCCCTTTATGGACTCGTGTAGGCCTAATCCCACACGTGCCTACGTCTGGAGACCATCCCGTCGCGATCACCGAAGCGTATCGGCAGACGGTTAGGAACGGACAAGTTTGATTAGCTCTTAGCCCCCCACGCTGGCAGGTCCTAACACGGTGTAGGCGAAATGTCGTTAGATGAGTTGTACGTGATACCATGCTATAATGGTCGCTGTGATGCTGAATGGCTAACGGTGATGCAGCGATGCGCATTGCGCTTTGCAAGCGGATGATTATAAATTCGAATTTACCTCAAAGAACTGTGTAGCAACATTGGACAAACTAAATTGCTCACCAATACTTTTATCTGAGAGTAAGTCTTACAAGTTGGCCGACGACAGCGAAAAAAGAAGTCATTCATCTCTACACGAAACCAATCAATCAATCAATCAAAATAATTTATGTAGCGCTCCTTCATGATCTCTAAACAGAGGCCCTCAAATCAGTGAACTCATCTTTGTCATCATCAAACCGATCATTAAATAAACCATGTATAATTAAAACAAATAAAATACATTATTTTGCGCCACTCTGATGTCAAAATATTTTAAACGCAATAACAATTTTAGTGAGTCCACCTAGGCCTACTGTATTCTGATGATTTATAAAAGTGTAACGCAACAAATGTTACAAGGATACTTGCGGTAACCTTTGTTGCCTTTGAAATATTTTGATGGGGTTTGGTCGTTATATCTATTAATTAACTGGTAAGCCTGTAGAATTTCATTACAAGATACTACTATGGAAGGGCTGTTAGACTCCCATGCACCACTTCGGAAAATAACTATACGTAAAAATTTAAACTGCCCTTGGTTTGATGGTGAATGCGCTATCTCTAAGAAATTCATTCACAGGCTTGAGAGGATTCAAATAAAGGCACCTTCGGATAGTGTAAAAGAAGAGAGCTGGCGTTTACAGATTCGAACCCAATGTCGTCTTTTTCAGCAGAAACACTGCAGCTACTATCGTCGTAGTATCGAAGAAGCTACGGGAGATGGTAAAACCCTCTGGTAAAGCCTTAATTCACTACTCACTCTCCCAACTGATTCCACAAATTTTTGCATCTCGACCGATGAGCTTCTGGATTTCTTCAATGCAAAGACTTCACAGATTCGAGACTCAGCCAAAGACGCTCTTCCAACAAATTTCTCGGACCTTCCTCCTCCGGCGCATACTTTTGTCGCATTTGATGAAATTTCTAATTCTGATGTTGAAAAACTACTTGCAGATTCCTCCACTAAGCAATGTGAACTTGACTCTGCACCTGTCTGGCTGCTCAAAACCCTATCATCTGTCTTTGCACCTATAATAGCTCTTCTCATCAATGTCTCACTATCTCAATCTACTCTTCCTGACCAACACAAACAGACCATCATCCGACCTCATATCAAGAAACAGGGCCTTGATCAATCTGGAACATTTTGAGTCCTAGAGGAGAGAAAAGAAGAAATCCATAGAAGTGCATAAGATGATACAATATCAATATACACTTTCAAGACAGCTGTTTCAGTAGAATGGAAACGCCAGAGTGATTCGTTGTGCAGAAAAGTTTTTCAAATTAATTCCGTGAGACTGGAGATCATATCGAAATCCGGGAGACTCCCGCCCATTCCAGGAGAGGTGGCAATCCTAGCTGTTGCTAGAGAGTATACAATAATGTGCTAAATGTTCGGTATAGAGTTACACAGCTGTGGCATGACAAAATGATTTCTATGCGAATTTGTCAAAAATACAACTTTAAAAAAATATTGCATCAATGGTAGAGGGCAGAAGATATCGTTTTAAAATTTTAATATTTGGTGTATTTCTTCCTCTACCCAAGTGGCAACTTTTGATCACCATTACAATTAAAAATAAAAAAATCACTCATCCTACTAAACAATGTTATTGTAATTGTTAGCGTTGTTTTGAAAACTATTTTCGGGCACATATTCTTCTCCTTCTTCTTTCCTTTTTCCCAAAAATATCAATGGCCGAATTTGGGGGAATTTGCCCCCTGCCCCTCGCCTCCTATGCCTATGATAGCCGCTGTCAATATCCGGACAATTTAGCTCGTCTTAGCGTCCAAGCAGACCTGAATCAAAATAAATTAACTTATCTCTAGCAGTCAATGTGTTGACGACAATCAAGCTTCAGGCTTGAATTAATCCCTCTCTGTGGAGGGGTCAGCCCATCAGATTATACTGTGTCACTTGTTTCTGTCTCCATTATCTTCTTTCTTTAATTTCAGAAACTTCAGATCTTCTTTTGTTATGCCTCCCATCTCTTCTTCTGTTGTTCCTAATTGCGGTTTTCATAGACCTTTGCTTTCAGGATTTTTACGGCAACTGTCATCAACTTTTAACATTCCATGTCCATGCCATCTCAATCTGGTCTCTCATACTTTGTCAATTAATTATACAAGCCCCTTCAAGTGTCTTTCTGAACAGGAATTGGAAATGAGAATAGAAAATGCCTATACATTTAACTGACTATGTACTTGTCATCGGGTAATTTCACTTCCATTGGTGCTTCTGACAACAGCTGGGAATGCATATATGCCTGCTTTCTGAGAGTACTTTTTGAAGGATACTATTGTTTTGAAATAACATCTGAAGATAGTAGATGTTGGTAATTGTGAATGTGAGCCTTGTGAGGTTATGCGATTTTTTTATGAGGATGTTTAGTAATAATAATTATGTAGACTTTGATTTGATGCTGGATTGCTTGAAGCTTCAATAAAGAAACAAAGAAAACGGAGACTGAATGCTGTCCGTCAAATGCCGAACTACTTCGCATCTTCTCGGCTTATCCTGCATTGGTTAATAATAAGCACTAATGGGATTGTGCCTCTTAGTAGTTTCCTGAAAGGGTGCTGTATGAAAGTCCAGAATGAGTGAATGACATGGAAGTTTTAAAGAATTTTTGTTGCTTTCTGATGCAGCCAAGTGGTCTTTTAATCTTGAGACAATGGCATGTATATTCATTTCTTACAAAATTTATATAGCACCTTCTCAAGGTTACCACTTCTCAGAGGTGCACTCGACTACAGTTCTGATGTTGTGTTTACTTGTCGAAATGGAAGCGAAAGAAATGCTGAGTTTAACCAATGTGAATCTTCTGTGGAAGACTAGACTAGTATCATTTCATTCATTTCATTAATTTTCATGTGAAATTTGACAAGTTCAGTTAAAATGACTATAGAAGTAGTTCAGTTGATTTCATCGGGATTGAAATGTCCCACTGCTTCATTTTCAGTCTGGCTATTCTTGTGAAGAGATTCCACTGAGATTTAAGCAATACAGGACATTGGTAAGAACAGCCTCAACATTCTGTGATTATATAGAAATGAAAGAGAAAGAGTATAGCAAGAAGCTGGTCTCACAGCTCTAACAAAATTTGATTGGCTTATATGTTGAAATATTGTTTACAGAGTAAATGGATCTGTGTGATATTAGTTGAAATTAGGGTTCACAAATAAGAAGTTTTTAAGTTATGAGCGAAAAATAATGTACTGATTTTACTGTTAAGACTTAAATAAACAAGACGTTATGGGAAATTTATTGCAGTTTTCGGGAAACAAGGTGTAAAGATACAATATTAATATTCGTTTATTATATTCATATTGACAAGAACGCAGTATAATTACAGACAGGTTATACGAAATACGACCCACCATAGCACAACATACAGGTCAGCTTCACAAAAGGTTCGCCTTACACTAATGGCCTAAGTGCTGGAACGCTCCTGGTATGGCCAAACCAGGAGTGGGGGTGAGCGAACTTATTTTCCAACTGACACAAGACAAACAATACAACACTGGCAACTAACAGAGACTTAATATAAATTACTGCCCTGAGTGGGGTTTGAAGCTGGGCCACGACTATGGCGACAATGACTACTCAGCTTATCAACCTCAACTAAGCTATGGACAGACCCAAATTGTCCTTAGAAACAGGTACACACGTTACTGCAATAATAAGTATTTTATACCATTTTCGACAGCAGACATCCCTTTCAGAAAACTTCAAGACTACGACATTGCATTCATTATTACTTTACTTGAAAAATGCACTGAAAAGTAAGGTTTTTATACATTATGAAGAGCCAACATTTGTATCTAAAATTACTTTAATTATTTCTAGATTGTTTTAGCTGTTATACTTGGTGAATAAGTAGATTATACCTTGTACTACATAAAAATGGAGAAAAGTAAAAATCGACCTCTGACACTTAATCGACTGCATCTCTATAATGTAGTCTTCCGACATAAGCCTGATTACGTTAGATCGGATCACATATTTTCTTTTGAATATGTTAATATTAGCCAGTTTGGTGTTAAATTTTTTTATAGGCACTGAATCGAATATCTGAGTTGGAAGATCGGTTGGAAGTTACTATTCGCAAGACAAGCAATAAAGTTGATTCTCTTAAGCAGCAATTCCAAGATCAGCGTCACAAATGGGAAGCCGTACGTAGAAACTGAGTGGACAATTTTTCTAGCATCGGGATAACAATCCGTGACACTTCAACGTTAAATTTGTGACAGACCAAACTATTAATTATTATTATTAATTATTATCATTATTAGGTGTTAATGTTTATATTGTATAGATTGCTTTATAAAAATTGTTGATAAAATAAAAGATGTAATTAGAGACAATTTGAGAGAAGTAACTTTTACATAGTCTGCAAAATTCTGCTATAAGGTAATTTTTTTTTACAGATTTCGTAAGTGACTGTGTTATTTAAATAGCTGGATGAAAATCCACTCAAATTGTCTGTTTTGGAAAAGCAATTATTGCACTTAAGGCAGACTGAGCGATATTAACGATTCAAAATGATTCACCGCATTATGATTACAAGTATAGCATGATTGAATGAAGAGTCAAATTTAGCCATTGGCTGCCGAGCAAAGCATCAAAGTCATTATAATTCGTGAGGCATAAAAGGAAACCTCTAGAAAAATGCTTATAACTCATACAGTGATTGATCAAAACAAATGCAATTTATGCAAAGAAATACTAAGAGACTTTTTACTCATGGAAGACCTTCTACCGGAAATTCGAGAATTCTCTGAGCTTAACAAATTCCAGCAAGATGTTGCTCCTGCACACAGAGCTTGAGAAACGGTTGCACTTCTGAGGAATGAAACTTCTAACTTCATAATTCCTACACTATGGCCCCCTAATAGCCCAGATCTGAATCCCATAGATTATAAAACATAGGAATGCATGCAGGAAATGGCGTACACAGCAAAGGTCTGTGATGTTAAGGATCTTTGTAATCGAATCATGCAAGCTTGGAACGATTTTGACCAAAGAATTATTGACTTGACGGTGCGTGAATGGCGCAAGCAACTTCACACATGCGTAGAAGCTAAATGCGGACAGTTCGAATACAAACTGTAATTTCTATTACATTGTCTGCTATTTAGCTATAACTTTCACGAATTTCATTGACATTGCTTGAATATTGTTAAAATAATAACGATTTTTCTAGGTGCTTCCTTTTTTATGCCTCACAGTGTACATTCATTCTTTTCAAGAATATTGTACAGGGTGGCCCAGCATAAATGCACCGACTTTGCACGCGTATAACTTCGCCAATTCTTAACATTTATTTATACCTAATGCATCAAAT
>JAQFXW010002830.1:0-12583 GCA_034693945.1 Dendrobaena attemsi
GAACTTAAATAGATTTCCTAGTTTTCGGAAAATCGGACATTTGAATCAGCCTATTTTGGAGTTTAATCGCTTTCGGGGATTCAACGATTCTGATAGACACCTTCATTATAGCTTACTATGACAATGTCTGTCGGTAGCTTTGGAGTCACATTCACAAATGGACAAAACACTTAATGAACTAAGCATCGTTTCATCTTCAATGATGAATCAGACCCATGCCAACAAAGCGTATACACACCATAAATATGATACTTTATTTAATTCACAGAAAAGTTCTTTATTTGCCGAGAAACTATATTCCTGAAAAATGCTGCTGTATTGGTAGGGAATCGTCAAACAGGTATTAGGATGGGATACCCAAAATATTTGTAATGGGAACAGCATTAATTGCTTGAGAACAAGCATGTATGACACAGAGGCCTAATATACTGTAGACTGCCGAAATAGTCAACACTCTAATTAATCTATTTTGGGTCATCTTGCGGTCAAAACACTTTCAACTATTAGTAGGTAATCCTAATTAGATAATTGAACCCCATAATTTGTATTAATTCGTCTAGAAACAGCTTGATAGCCGTACATAGTGAGATGTCTGTAATGTAATGACTATTCCACTGAGTTACATTACATTACTTGAACCTGTGGACGTTTTATGGCGATCTTTTGTTTTAATTTGTCCACTCGGTGTTTGCTAGACGGCACTGTAGACACTATTTACAGCCGCAATTCAGCCATTTGCGTCTTCTCTTTCTACTTCTTGTTCCGTTGTTTGCCGTACTTACGACGATCGCAGAGGAAATCGTAGCTGGATCAAGATTGCTCTCAGTTTTCCCCGTTACCATGGTGCTGTTGGTGCATATCTGATCGAGGGCCTCTCATCTCCCTCCTGCCATGGATGGCTTTAAATATTGCATACGATTCGCCGAAATTGATCTCGTCTGACCGGTGGAGTCGGGGCATATGTTTATGGCAAAGCTGTTGATGCCACCGTCTGTGGGATAAAAACGTTACTGGGCAGGACAGTACCCGACAGACAATTGCTAAATGTCATCTGTATCCAGTCGCGTTGAGTCGTGTAGCGACTGAGCATGTGTGTGTGGATCGATGTTCTTAACTATTCTATGGCATTTCTGCATCACGTCAGATAAGCAATTTAGAGACTTAATAATAAATTGAATCATCAATTATGTAGTCTGAAATTGTTAGAATTTACATGGCAAGACTTCTGTGAATAAGAACCTAACACAGGTGTGCCAAGAAACCATTAGGTTAGGTTGTTTTCAGCCTTTTTCAGAAGGCAGATAGGGCTGAAGAATGTTTTGTATGTATTAAACCGATTATTTTCCAGTGTTTCCTAATGCAGTCACATACAAGGTCTGGACCACAAAATGCCTGTTGCAGTTTGACTGCTATGCTATGTGAACCTAGTCCAGAAAGTGTGATTAACTATATTGGAATTCAAGAGGGTACTTGCTAGCTTAGTCATTAGAGCACTGGAGTGTAAACCAGGAGGTCGGGGTTAAAATCTCGTCCAGGGCAGAAATTTGATTCGAGATTTCGGTTCTGTCTTCATTTTCTTGGATCTAGCCAACCTCGCTGTGATGAGCACACTGCCGGTTGGAAGACGAGACGGTGATGGAGGGACTGGCCTCCTGTCCTCATAATGTCGAGGCTAAGAATTAAGTTCCTAAACTTCATACCATCAGGGCGAGGCTAAGCCCTAAGGATCTGCTCAACTTTTGCCTCAAGAAGTTTATACTTTCTTGATCTGCTAAATCTGGCATGCTGGCTGCCTTCTGTAAGTCTGACCGCTTGCCTTTGTGTCTTTATGACGGGACTGACTGTAGGCTACATACTGGACTTGTATTTGTTTAGCTTGACCAGCTGGCTCTTCTGTGTAAGCAGCCTCTTCACAGTCACAGTCATCCACTTCACTTAAGGAGGAAGTGTTAATACCCTGTCCCTCCTGGGGCCACCCTGGTATGTGTGTATGCCCATGTTGTTGTTTATTGACCTAATAGGTCAGAGTATGATGAACAGTTTCTTAGCAGCAGGACTACATCTTCTACCACCCACAGTGGACTGTTGACCTTATCCCTGTCATTTGTCTTTAATTAACACTGCGCGAAAGTATGTCACTTAGTCATTGTCTTTCGGTTCCATTCTCACGGAAATTGCTGCGTGGGTTTCTGATGGACCTAAAGCGATACTTTCTCTGCTGGCTGTGTCAGTGTCACAGCCACTGTCGAAAATGACAATCATGCACTGAAAAACATCTAGGATATGAAGTTGAGAACAACCAAATTATGCGACCTCCTCCCACAGAATATTTTGATTACTAGAGCCTTCAAGGTCATTTATCAGATAGAAATTAATCTTGAAACTCTAGACCAGTTTGATGAATTTTGCCTCATGCCAGTGGAGAGCTTCCATAAACGAGCGGCTGTCACGTGCGAGAGCATGGTCAAAGCCATAGGTAAGTAAGTAAGTAGTGAATGAATTTTGACAGTACGTAACCTCTTAAACTGCCAGGTAATAATAATATTACCAGAAATGCCATTGTGTTTTCATTGGAGCCGCTCAGTTTGAACTTTTACTCTTGGTCTCAACTGAAACTTGGCAACAGTTCACAGGATCAAGGGTCTCTAGATTGTGTGACCTTTTGATGTCGTGATGCCTAATAACTGGCTGAGTGGGAGTGGGTGGTTGCAGTCCAGGGAATAATGAAGACAGTTGATCCAAAAGGATGCTGATATTATTCTGGAAGATCTGTCAATCCATCTTGCTTATGAGAGAAACTGGAGACTCAGGCCTTGGAGTGCATTTATTAGGAATTCCATAAGCCCTGTTCATGAGTTTCGCAGCAGGAGTTCATATTTAATGGCAGACCATTTATTTAGTGCACCTAATTAAGTATTGCCTGGCAATTTATATAGTGCCTTTAAGATTTCTATGGTCTTTTCTGTTTGGCAAAACGAAAGAATTGGCTTCAGTGGTGGTAGACTTTGTTTGCTTAATTGTTTATAATTAAGAACGAGAATCGGAAATAATATTTGACGAAGCTATATGAGCAAGAAAAAATAGAGCATTAATGTGAATCTGTTTCCTTCTATAAGATGTAGAAAGAGTAGAGATAACAACGTGAAGTGAGTGCAGTCAAGTACAGCAATTGCTTTCATTTCAACCTTACTTTGACCATATAAAGATATATTTTAATTATGCTTGTGTCATTATTGTTTCTGACTTTTAATTACTGAAGCTGCTAATTATGTCTCAAGAACAGGAAATTTGAGTAGGAATAGAAAGATAGTTTCCCTATCGAAGATCGGTTTCATTATGGTACTGAATTAAGCTGTCTCTTATTATGTACCAGAGCATACCTATTCCATCTATGAGGTGTTCTCAGAAATACCCTGTGTCTTTGTTTGTTAGTACTTTACACTGGGTAGGAATTCTTAGTATTAGCTTTTTACTTTTGTTTTATTTGTCCAAATTATATACTGCTGAAAAGAAAATATTATCTGTCTTTTGGATTCATAAGTGCTCGGAAATTTGGATTGATATTCCAGCATACTGTCAAATGGGCTACAAAGGCATCCACAGCTGTGAAAGAAATTCTCCTTATCAGTTTATTCTGCCTGGCACTGGAATTAGTCAGATCACCAGTTATGTTCTCACTCCACCCTTATCCGAGACAATCATCAAGGCAAGGGTTGTTGTTGTTGCTGCCTTGTAGTTTTAGAGTGGGTGGACACAACACTGCTTCTAGTTTGAGGTGTGCTTTAACAGAATCCCCTTGTGAACTGAGCACATGCGCCTGATGCATGTGGTGTTGAGTTTGCCGTAATTTGGGTATAATTTGTGTAGCTAGATCAAATGCCTTGAAAACATTTGCAGTAATTGAAGACTCGATAAAGCAGTCCTCATGTATACCCAGCATCATTCTGCGTAAAGACCTGACTTCCGCCTCGGAGCGTTAGATTGTCTCTGTTGTAAATTGTCGAAATGGCATAGTGGAGCTCTTGTGAGTTATCGAAAGGACACTGCAAGTGCCCTCATACATACATACCCAGTATTGCCCACATACTTACATTCGTTGGCATGTGCTTACTGTGTTGGCCCGATACATCAGAAACCATTACCGAAACTTGCAGGAAGTGAGGATTATCATCAACATCATCACAAGTAATGACAATAGTGTGAACTTGGAGTCAGGCTTGATCTGATCTAAAGAGTGCAAAGGCACCAATCTAATGCGAAGACATGTATAAATGCCTTTAATGGAGTTGTACAGCCGTTTGGTCTGGCTGCGGTTTCACTGGTGCTTGCATGTGTTTGTGTGTGCATAGACTTAAAGACTTTAATAAAACTCTGCCGTTCAGACCAGCATCCGAGACACTGAGAGACCCTAACGTTTAGCTGCACTGACGTCGGAAGTGTTTATCTGTTCCAGTTCTTGGGACTTGCTTTGATAACCTTGGACCCGGTTAGAGATAGAGGCAGAGAAAGAGAAGGGAGAGGGGTCGGCAAGCGGAGATGCTTGTACTGTGTCTGCGTGTTGTGTGTGTGTGTTTTGCAATGTGTATCCTATGTGCTTTTGTGGAATTGGTGAGGATTTGCCAACCAGTGAACATTGTAACAAGCCTTGCACGGTCTAATTTTGACCAATTTTCCAACAGGACGAGTGAATTATCGGAATTGGCACAGCAGTTATCGGTACATGGGAGAATCATTTGTGCACCACAAGGATTACCTTATTCTGATACAAACCACGGATTCCTTTGATTTGAAGTAATTTACTTGGCCGTGATGCCAAATTTTTAGGGAACACAGAAATGCGCAGTTGCAGAAAAAATATTACCTTAAAGGAAGGAGTGTACATTCGGTGTGCATACCATAGTTTTAAAAATACAGAGCATGGAGTTTAAGCGTATTACTTTAATGGCTTTAGAATTTCCTACTACTCGAATTTATTTTCATAATTCATTCCTATTTTACCAATTATGTTAAGCCCTTTTCTGTACTGCTGACCAAGGTCACCTCTGTGCCATGGCTATAGGGCACAGCCAAGGGCTTCACTTGATTGGGAATCAGATAGGAGTACTGTGTGTACTGGCTGAATTATTCCGGGCTGGAGTACTGTACTTTGCCTCCTTAAGACTCACCAGACTCTCTAGTGCTCTTATGGCATTGTGCTCTTATGACAGGTGCAGCCAACTGCAGAGGCTATGCTATGATTGGTGTGTTATCTAAGAAGTGCTATAGATGTAAAATTAATATAGGTATCTCAATGCAAATCTTTGTCATTTGAGCTTACTGTCTATGCCAATGCAAATTTGTGAGATACTGTGTATTTATGCAAATGTTTTTTATATGTTCAGACTTTCACATCCGCCATAATCAGTTATACTTGAAAATATATGTACTTAATATTGGCATATATATGTAAAGTAATCTGATATTCGTGATTTAGGGCTACTTGCTGCAAACTGTTTGGCAATGTTCTAGCACAGTACCACAAGATACCATGTCATGCCCTCCATCCATTTGGGTTTAGTATGTTTACTCTTCTCATTCCAACAGACCGTTTCTGGCATTGCCAACACTCTGTTATCAAAGACTGTAAAAATACTTGAGATACCTCTGGACAGTAATCTGGCATTTGAGCTTACTGTCTAGATATTCATCCTCTCATAATAAACCCTCGCAGATCTCGTTTCTATCATACTCATACAAGGCATATCTTTCCAAAGATATGTCACAAACTTCTGGTTTGCTTTTGCATGAATTATGCCAATTCTTTTATTTTTTCTCATGTGACTCGCACGTTTAGCTCGCTTCAACACCCTAATATTGTGGAGCATGCATTTTCTCTTACAAAATCTTTAATTATAATTATTATAATACTCTTCACCTGCAACAGCTTCCTGTATAAATAAGAATAGGATTTAGAGTATTCTGCCTGACCAATATAGATTTACAAGCACCCATATCTACATCTGAATTCTGTTTTCTTCCTATATCCATGGATTCCCCACAGCCTCCATATCTATGATTGTGTGGGTCTTTAGCTGAGCCACAGTGCTGAGCTGTCTTGGGCTGTCGAGCATATAGCGTGTTGCTGCCTGAAGGATTGGAACCTCATAACTATTTATCCGGATACTCAGAAATGTTTTTCTCTCTTTAAGAACTGCCTCAAGACTCCTTCCTCTTCGCTAATGCTCACAGGCTTTAAACATCTGGTTGTCTGTCTGTCTGTTTGTCAGTGTTTGATTTGCATTTGTGTGTGACTGCGCACTAGAATATTTGTCTTTATAAAAATAACATCAGTTCACTGTCAGATAACATGTAGCTGAATAGAACGTGGTTTTGCCCAATGTTGTAAAGTAGTGGAGGTAACCAATTCTAATTCTGTGGAGGTGGCCCAGTCTCAAGGGAAGCCTATTCTAATACAGTTGAGGTAAACTTTTTATGGTGGAGGTAACCAATTCTGATGCAGTGGAGGTATGTTAAGGCCAACAAAATTTTCACCAACCCGACCGAGTCACGTTAAGCATTCTAACGCAGTAGGTCAACTACAGCACAGCTCCAATACTGCCTAGTATCGGAAGTAGGAAATACCCATTTTAGTCAGCCATGTGGATGGGAGTTAGTTCTAACTTAGTTGCTTGTTTGATTGACTGTATTTTTTTATCTTGATTGTGTATTTTTTGATTGCAAAGCAGTTGAAACTTAGTAATTCGAAATTGATTTTAAATCTAATGTTTTTAGCAACATATTTAATTCGGTTTGGGGTCAAAGGCTTGACTCGTGTATATGATGCTGTTTGCAGGATGTGGTTGGTCGAGAACGAGGCAGTGGTGGTGGTGATGATGATGATGAGGCATCGGGCAATTTTGGGGAAGATGAGGTAGTGGAGTCGCGAACAGTCAAGGATACGGAGGGCTCGGCTGGTCAGTATGATTTTGTTGTTCAGGCTTCGAACTTGATTTCATTCATTTTATCTTTCTGAGCATGGGTATAACCCATTCTGGATACCTGCTAGAAGGTGCTGCAACGCTGATCTGGTGAAAGAGGGAGTTTCCGGTGTTTGTAGTTTTTCATTTGTTATTCACAGAAATTAATATAGCACCCCATCAAGGTATCTACTCAGAGGCACTCTACGCTGACCTATACGATGTTAAATGTTGTTGAGTAAAAATAAAACATGAGTTTGCACAATTGTGAAATGTAATATGGGAGAGTGACGAGATTCCGTCCCTGGCAAGTGGCAAACATGTAAAGCCGTGTGAGGGTGGTGGCACAAGGCATTCTTGTTTCATCTGACTTGACTCCCAGATCTATAGGGAATCGCAGACATCATCCCCAAAATATTGATCATCCCCAAAATATTGATATTTATCAAGCGATCTTTGTGATAGGTCTTTCAGACCACAGTACAGTTGTGCCTTCTCTGTGTGGGCATTAAAGATTGCCGTCTTTTTGGAAGCACATTTTTTTAATTATACAATGATTGCGCTAAGGCACTGGTGAACCATCTCATCTTTCATCTGTACTGTACTAGACAATTTGATTTAATATATCTGCTTCAGTGGGAGGATGTATTGACTACATACTTTTTATCTAGCTGTACTTGAAGTTTGTGAAGCTATTAATTTTTAGTTGTGGGCTCTCTTCAAGGAAAAATTGCTGGACAGCCCAGTCATCTGTGAATACAGTCCTTGTCTGACTTTCCTTTTCTAAGAAGCGACTCAAAACTCATTGCTTCTCAGTGACTTTCGAAAATGTAATTGTCTAACAGCTCCACCTGGTGACTAACAAATATGCACCTTCGATTCACACTTATATGCAACTTTGCAGGCGCTAAAAGTGTTTGTAATCATAATGTAAATTATGAATTTACATGCCTTATGATTTTGTGCTTCCAAAATTGATATTGTTAGTTACAGGCCATATGTACTACAAGTACTTCAACTTTTGTTACCTCACCTTTTCACTGAACATGCAGTACCCTAAATGGCCTCATATTTCCCTATCGAAATAGGTGTATTTCAATGTAAGAAACTGACTGACCAGTCAGGAACTCTTATGAACCAGTTACTCATATATGTTTATGTTTGCTTAGTCTACATTTCATCACAGAGTCTGAATGTCCAACGCTATAGACGAAAGAAATCCAAGAAGTCTTGTCCGCTGTGTCTATCCAGCCGAAATTATTCCAAGCCGAAATATCAACAATGCAGACGTTTTATCACGTTGTTTACGGTGTTAGGGAGAGTGCGCGTATGCTTGGACGTATGCTTGGATATATGCCGTTTGATAATATCTGGCGTGCAGAGGGCTGACGATGCTAGCGGAATATCCCGTTGCTGGACTGCACGTGGGATCAGTTCCTGCCCTGTACCGCTTGCTGGTGGAGATATCTAGGCTATCCCGTACATACCAGGGAATTGATGTGTGAGAATTCGAAGGAATACTCCCTTCGGACAGAGATGGTGGCTCTGGATGTAGTTATAATGATTGGAGCTATCTCTATCCATCCTGTAATTGCTGTGTAGCTCAGCTGCCTACATTAGTCGAGACTCTGCTGTATGATTTTTCCACAGATCTTCTTTCCTCCCTCTCTGTCTCGTTCTCGCACAAACTGTCTGTCGTACACAAACAAAGCCTTGGCTGGGTTATTAGGCTTGCGAACCTTGACAGCCTAGATTTTTGCTACCCAGTTCCGAAATATGCGTTCAGTTTCCACAAAAGTCCATGATGTCACTTTTGTCGGAAAGGTGCGGTGGCGTGCGAGTGTTTTTTGTGCTGTCTTAAAAACATCTATAGGTTAGACGTCAAGGTCATTTCGGTGGAAAAGCTATGTCCAGAGCAACCACTGGTGAGTATTGCACGCATCCTATTGGATGAAAGACTCTTCTCAGTGTTGGAAATATGTCTGATGAGTTCGGAAAGCAGACAGAGGAGGACAATGCTCTCTACTATGGCAAATGGGCATGAATGCTACAAAGTACCAGTACCTAGTATCGACAGAATACAGCAGAGAAAGGGCAAGAAGGTCCTATCCCAGGTTGCTAGGCAACAGGTCCTTAAAGAAGATTAAGCACCTTGAACAGCAATAACTCCTACGCTGGGCCACGGAAGTTTGGATTGGCTGAACAAGAACTGCTCTGTGTTCATTTTGTCCTCACATCTGCTAAGCAGAATAGTGCTTTTTCAGTAGTAGACCATTCATTCTGGAACGGCCTACGTTCCACTTTAATTTCCGCTTGCTTGTTAGAACTGTTCTTAGAATTTCTCTCTCAGCTTATGAGTGCTCGGTTTGCCGTACAAACGTACCCTCAGCTACAGGACCAAGGGACTCTAGCTGCTGTATAATGACTGCTTGCATACTGGGAAAAGTCTGAGCTAGTTGGGGTCAATTGTCCTCCTGCTTTCCCCTATGGATAATGGCGTTGTCTGGTGACAGTGCTGCCAAGAATGCTACATAAGCAAACACTGACTGTTCTTGTTTTGTTTCTGGCATAGATTGGGATGATGTTGACTTAACCCCTTGCCAAAGACAGCGCCTGCAACCCGTTGCCTTCTCCCCAGAGTGTACACGAGACGGCGAATTCAAGCCAACGCAGTGCAGCGTTCCGCCCCGAGAATGTTGGTGCGTTGATAGAGAGGGAAGGGAGAAGCCGGGATCAAGACACCGGCCGTCATCAAACAAATCAGCATGCACAACCAGACCTGGTTTGATTTTTTCCCTAGTTTCTGAGAAATCTTGAATGCCTGAGGGAATGACTAGGATTGAAGTGAGAATTCAATGAAATGGGATGGATGGATGGATGTACGCATGTATCAAAGTGCCTAATAACTTTTGTTTACATGTCGCAAAGACAATGCTAACCCTTTAATGCTGACACAGCAAAAGAATGTATGGATTTGCTACCCCTCATGGCATTAAAGGGTTAAAGTCAAAGACAAAATTTAAAATGTATTTCGTCTAAATAAAACAGAGAGCTTGAGCAAACTTCTTTGGTCAGGAATTCATATGGAATGGTTTTACGCTATAAGTTTGAATCTTTATTTCTAGATTTTCATAAAACCATTTGCTCTTACATTTTTAAGTAATAGCGTTAAATTGAGATAGCATTTTTTAACAATTTAACTTTGAGAAGGATTGTTCTTCGTGCATTCTAATACATGCTTGTCATCAAAGGGTTAATACTGCAGCTTGTTCAGATCAGTTGTTTTTGTAGTTAACTTAAACAAATTCTCAAATTCCGATCAGATCACATGAAGTCTTGCCCACGCATTTACTGAGCTTGTTCTAACTTCACTCATCGTTGATCTGTGCCCTCATTGCCCCACATTTCTGTAAGACTATATGCAGTTAAAAATAAGTGAACGTTGATAATAATACTAAATAGTGTGCAAATTTAATCACTAAACACTAATTACAAGGACATCACATCATTTCCTCATTGGTATTATAGTGGTAGTCTATAATCTTCATGTTGTTGTAATAATGTGGAACCATGCTGAGCCAATGCCCTATGCAAAATTAGGAGAGCAACCTCTTTGGGAAACCCATTGAGTCAGCATGGGGACGGTTAAGCCAGCTGTTTGATTTGTGTCTCTCTATTTATTGTTAAAGCTGTTAATAGGTCTCGTTGATAACATGCTGTAATAAATGAACCTTTTTTCAACAATTCTTAAAGAAGCATGTTGTAAATTTCCCTTAACACAAATTAAAGGCGGAAAAAAACATCTTCATAGTAATTTTATGAATATCTCTGTACAAGACACAGTGTGCAGTAAAGCTACTGGGTTTCTTCCTACACGTAAGAGAGCCAGGAGGTATCAACTCGTAGCCTTGGCATCGGTGGACTTGCATGTTGGAGTTTGACCTGGCCTCTATAGTTATGTGCCAGCAGGTATCAACTCGGAGAGTCTTGGTACCCGGGAGCCTTGGCATCGGTGGACTCGCATGTTGGAGTTTGACCTGTGACCAAAGAATTTTTGGCCTCTATAGATATGTGCCAAATTGAGCATAGACTGCATAATGGAATTGGCTCTGCTCAGAATGGGAACATCTTTTGTTCAGCCCCTGCTCCACGTTGGCCCTTATTGTAGCATCCTTCAGTAGTCATGACAGACATGGATCATTGCAATTCCATCTAGCACGCTCTTATCAGTGTTCCAAATGCAACAGCTCCAGTCCATCATTTGTGCAAGCCACAACATTTCATATTTTGAAGTTTTTTTTATAAATGCTAAATTGTCATCCTGTTGCTGAGCAAATGCCATTCCGGGTCCACCATTGCGTTACTGTCTACAAAAGTAACAACAGGGTCATTCCACATCAAATCAACCAGTAAAATTGCAATTTGCCATCACACCCCTTTGGATTCTTTTGAATTTTTTTACATAAACTATATGCCAAAATAAGACCAAAAGTGATAATTTTAGACCAATATCTCAAAATTTCACCGAGATATTAATTTTCGAAGATGACAGAGAAAAAACGGACTTCGGGAAAATGACATGATTTACGAAGTTTGGAATGCCATATCTCAGTCAAAAAATTGAGGCAGAGGGCTGAATGTTTTTTTATTGTAATCTGTGTATTGTGTTCTCTTCAAATATGTAGGAAACAGAGTTGTATGACCAGTGAATTTTATTTTTAAAAATTGTCAACATTGCACGTTTTCTAGTTTTCGCTCAAGTTCCAGACATCATATAGCCGGTAGGAATCGTGTCATTTTCGCGAGAAGAATGCAACGTAACCGTTCCAGAACCATATATGTCTCCGGATAATTTTTGGCCTCCTGAGGGATTAAAACTACCTCAGGTTAAAAAAAGAGAAGAATATTAATAATAATAATAGTAACAAACCCCGAAGATTAGGCCTGACCCTCCAGACAAATATCCTAGAGCAATTTTGTTAAATCGCGAGGAATCATTGATACCTTTGGTAAAAAATAATAAAAATAATAAAATAATAATAATGACAACATCATCATTATCATTTATAAAACATTAACTAACTATACTTTAAACATTATTATTATCATGAACAAACAAAAAAGATGTAGACCATACGTACCCTTTCGTGGCTCCAATTTTTTCATGGCGGAAGACACGGATGCGAGAGAGGCCATGGAGATGGCACGGCTGAGGGTTGGTCCTTCCTCCTTTGGCTTCTCCATACGACTCTGGATCGACTGACCAAACTCCATGATGCTGAGGATCGCTTCCTGATGCAGCAGCAGCTCCAAGGCGCTGAAGTTGATGGTGATCTTCTGAAGCGTGTTCTCGTAGGTCGTCGCAAATTCCGGATGCCTGCGCTGGGCCTACACGCAGCAATTATACACCAATCTTTGCAACAGATCAGGTAATGCAACGTAACGGCAATACAGACAGAGAAAGAAAGACATAGAGAGATGCACAGACATGTAGATAAATAGACATCAGAACAATACAGTCACAGATTGAAATGATTTAGTGATCCCACAGGGATTTAGTGATCCCCTTTGCTCGCACTGCCACGATGCAGCAGCGTGCCTTCTCCATAATAGGCCCAAGCACATGG
>JAQFXW010002831.1:0-12582 GCA_034693945.1 Dendrobaena attemsi
GGGTAGTTGAACATCTGGACTGGCACTAAATAGTTTTATCTTGAAGTGGCTCATCAGGTTACATTTAGCCTACAATAATTACAGTAGGCCATCAGTAGAGTCCATCTTTATAACCTTTCACTACTTATCACATCTGAATGATGATGATGATGATGATGATAATGATGATGATGATGAGTTCTCTGCCCGGAAGCAGGTTCTATGGCTTGCTCCACCTATGTAATGAGATGAGTGAAGTGGTTTCTCTTTGCCTTCCTCACTGACAATTATGGGTAAGCAACTTGTCCAAGATCACCAACTTAGCGCTCAAGTGGAGTTCGAACCTGCGATGTTTAGGCCACACGGCACCGAATATCCACTGCGCCACTTCGTCCCATTCCTGCTAGCCCGAGATATCTAAATATCTGAATGTACGCCAGCACCGGGGCTCGAACAGCGGTGTCCGTGACCACAGACTTCCGCGGCCGTCACACTTGCCGATGTAGCTAACTGGGCCACATCCGAATGACATAATTAAATACTACACACCAGTATAAACACAGTAAACTGCCTTAGCATACACAATAAGTTGGGCTTTGACATGTTCATGCTGCCCCATTTGCGCATTGATATTGCGAAATGCATCCTGTACACCAAATCGTTTGAATTTTAAATTTCTCATTGTTGTGCTACCATTTGAAATCTCTTATAGGTAACCCAGCCATTTCACTCTGCAACCTCTCAATTGAAGATTCAATAGTTAATGCAAGTAGTAGCTGAAAAAGCCAGCCATATAAAAAAAATCATTAAAAACATCAGCTGTAGGACATTAAACAGGATGTTAATAACCCACGTCACGCTCTTGGTCATTTGTTTAAGTCCACTGGTAAAAATATCAAAAATTATATCACTTGATCGTGTGAATTAATCAGCCTCTGACAAAGTCATTACATTACATAACACAGACGAACGGTAAATATTACAAGTATACTGCAATATCTGATTTTGATACATGTAGGCCTACATATCCAATGATCACATAGACATAGGGTGGTCCAGCATAAATGTCCCGACTTTGCACGCGTGCGTACAACTTCGCCAATTCTTAACATTTATTTATACTTAATGCGTGAAATGAAAGGTATTTCACTCTAGTATTAGCTCTAAAAAGTTGAACTAGTACTAGTTTAAGTTTTAATGAAATGTTTGGAACAGCCCTAGCCACCGTATTTTGACGGCATTATCTACGAAAATATGGCGCCGTTGGCAGAAGACGACCGTGTTTTGATCCGAATTTTGAAAACTGATAAAGGATTTAATTCGTTTCAACAGATTATTGAGTTTCCCAACAGAGGATTGAATAAACGTAAGTTGAATCGTCTGATTCGAAAACTCGAACTTCGAGTCGCAAAACACGCGAATCGTACGAACGGCTAGCACACCCGCTAACATTGCTCGTGTGTCCGAGTTAATTTGCAGTGAAGACGATGACTCTGGTACTAGAAAATCTCCTTAGGAAATATTTGCAGCAGCTAGTGTATCGACAGAAGATCAGTAACACTGAACATCTCAACCAGGTCATTGTTAACTGTTGGTCAGATCAGTCAACAGGCCCGCCGACAGAAAATCCGATAAAAGACGATTGGTCGCTATAGCTCACGAGCTCCACGCCAGCGGACACTTATATCCCAACTGTCAGTGCAATCGGTATTTTACCAGCAATTATCGCAAGCCATAACATACAGGCTAATTATAATCTAACTGTTCTTATCCACTTTTATCTCTTTCTCTAGCCTTTGCATAACTTAAATGTAACTTGTTTCGGCGTGTCAACAAGAATTGTGTTATAATAATAAATAATAAAACCTTACCCGGTGAATGTACCATATCTTGAACCCAGGTTATTGGCAGGTCTTTAGAATATTATTTACTTTTATTTGTAAGAGGAACTTTAGTAAATCATAGTTTTCCCAAATACCTTTCCCAAATACTTTTTTAAAAGTACTTTTACAAAATAATTCTCAAAAGTATTTTGAAAATAGAAAACTATTTTCAAAACACCATAGTGCCCATCACTGATAGAAAACATGAAAATGCCAATGAGGCAATATTCTTTTAATAGACAGAATCTTTCCACAAACACATAAGTTTATTGGCTATGGATCGAGGAACCACATTGTGTCCATGCATGGTGGCAACTACTAATGGACTGATTGCAACGATTGGAACACGTAGAGCAGGTAAAAAATCGTGAAACCAGATTAGGAGACCATGAGCAGCCTTTAACACTTTCACCTCACTGTCGGGATTTTCACATTTTCGTCTTGAATGTGCTAAGAATTGCAGCGATATGGGAGAGAGGGATGCAGTTGGTGGAGCAAGCTTAGATTTGAAGCAGGGGGTTGTCCTCTATTCGTACTGGGGTGCAGCTTCCGTTGCAAAGTCATCGAAGAACTTGTGCAAGTATTCGAAGGTCGGTCTATTGATCGGTTGACTGTCCCAGCACTTGAGCATCATGTCGTAAATGACGGGCGGACATCCGTCTGGATACGGACATCCGCGCGGGCGAGGCATTCGATAGCCGCGTTGAATCTCCGCCAGCGCTGTATCATTATCCATGCCTGAGCAACAGTTCAACACAATGCAATGCTTTACATAAGTCATAAGTCATTAATTTCTATACAGGTTACAGTCATTTAATAATCGACTGACGTCATGGCCGGACTCTAAACAAATACAATTCATGGCCGAAACCCAACACCCCTCAGCCGCTCCCGACTACAACTGAGAGGATGGTAAAACAGCAAATAACCTCTGTCGACGAACACCTGTCGACGTATACAAATATAGTCTAACGGGAAGTCGGGTAAGATAATTTAGACCGTAACGAATTTCGTTACACCTTATCTCGCTTCGTCTTCCTTCCTACCAATATTCGTTCTCTGTCATACCGTCCTCTTCCCAGCCCCTCATTTCTCCCGTTCTTATCACATCTGTTTCGTTTCATAACTTCTCTGGCTCATGGACCCCGGATATAGGGGCAAGCTGTTCTTTTACATTAGCAAGCATTTTGCTTCATATTTTTGGGGGGAGGTAAGCCTACAGTTTAAATATGTCCGAAACTATTAGATAGCAGCTTACCACAAAGAGGGATTTTTTGTTAGAACCGTTTATTTATCTCCTTTAATTGATTATGTGTTATTCAGCCTCGAGGCTTAAGTAGGCCTATAGAGCATCTTTTTAAGATATCATAGATTTTAATGTAGGGCCTATTCATATTTTTAATAGTCTTTTGAGAATTAGGCCTATTGCCTTAATGGCCTCGCTTCGGGTCGTTTTGACCGAATAGGCCTAATGTATTTTAATCTGTCTAGATGGTTTAAACCAGTAGGCTACTTTATATAGTTGTTGACAACGATTCGGCCAGAGCACGGGTGGACGGAGTGGTCGTCTAGGGATTTGGAATGCGTGGCAGAGGTTTCTAACCCAGCTGTGTAACACGTTTATTTTCACAGCGCCTTCATAACGAAGACCTAGGGAAAACATTTAAGCGACTGATTCCGTCTGTACGAGGCCGTTCTGCCTGTTTCGATCGCTCTAGCCTATAGATGCGTATAGGCCTAGCTATCAGTTCTTGAAGCTCTGCCAGTGCACGATTCTGAATATGACGAGCCCTGAATAGAGAGGAGCCTTCAGTATACAAGTCGAAAGGAGGACACAGTACACACTGTTCGCAGAACAGTTGGACGAGAGTACAGTCAGATAATCTGATTCGAAACTCGGAGAAGTCGAACGAGAATTTGTCGGTTGAAGATTCAGCTGGAAAACAGTCCAGACTGATGCCGCAGCCGAATAGTTCGGAACAGATGGAATAAGTACAGACTGATTAGTAGTAGACGAGGAGAATTCCAGCCGCTTGAAAAGTACACCTTCCGGAGCACTGGAAATCGAAGAAGAGAGTATATAGGACTACGTCCCCTCCGATTGGACGTACGGAAGAGTTAGCCCAGGGAGTCCCGAATTCGAACTAGCGACGCAACAAATTGTACTGAATAATAATTAAATTTTAAATTGACTTTCATGCAAGAGGTTAAATTGTACGCGATGACAGTAACTCTGTAATAAACTTCTTGACTTGTGTGGATTACCAATTAAATGCAGAAGAAGAACACTAAATTTAGCTGCATAGCCTGATTTAGGCCTACATAACAATGGATTCAGAGGAGGAGGTAGATAGACCTACTTTAATAGGCAAGGAAACTGAGTCAGTGTCTTCTAAAATTTCGTGAGAGCATCTCTCCAGAGTAGGCAGTGTGTTGTCGCGAGCGTTGGAGCAAATGCGTGGTCTAGGTCAAAGATAAGCAGAGCTCCAAAAGCAAATGAAAACTATGGATGCTACCCTAGGAAGGCAAGGTGAAGAAAGTCTGGAGTATTAAAACCCTTACAAAATTAGGCTTTTTGTAGCGCCCATAACCGCCTCAGCAGCCTTAAAACATGCTAAAACCTCGTTTAATGGTATGGAGGAGGAGGAAGAGAGAGGAGGAGAAGAGAGCCACAAGGAAGAAAATGGAAAGTGAGAAGTGAACATCTAAAAAAACAGATCGAGGGTAAATTATTGACTTTTGGACTCCTTCCCAATCCCAGGCAGCGCACAGACTTGATCAGCAATCACAACAACGCCCAATACTCCAGCTAGATGGGACATTATTGAAGTAACAGAGTGGCATCCCCAATACCTCTTAAGGGCTCGGGATGATCCTAACCCATAGGAGGAACATCTTAGATGACATTCGGGGAGAGATAAATGCGGGAAGCTTAAGACAAGAAGGCATTGCGGAAACACCTTAGGCCTATGACCACTGGCTTGGGGACTATTCCTTGGTGATTGAGTGCAAATTAGGTAAACCCGACACTCTATACGTTATATGATTAGGCAACCAATGTCAGTTTTCAACATATAGGTATTAAGATGATTAAGTGCATATTTAATAGTGACTTCAGATGATGCTATCTTTAGTAAATTCACTTTGACTTGTTAATTCAGTTTCACTTATAACTTGTTAATTAATAATTATGGTGTTACTTTGCAATGATAGTCACCAATTCAGACATAAGATATATCCATGTCTAGAATCTAAACGACCTATCGAGCTGGCCTTAGCATTTGCAGTAGTTTGTCTTTAAAACTATTCACACTGCTAGAGTGTCATGTTTAGGCCGATGGACAAATATGGAGACTTTCAGAATTATAGTAGACCGGTGATTGGTTGTCTTCTGTATAATGAAATGATACAAAGAGCCCTCTGAGTAGTAGTAGACTTGAAGGGGCGGTATAGACTATATAGAGATGTGTGAATAGATAAAGAGGTGATAAAATTAATGATTTGCTAAAAGTACTTGAAAATAGTATGTTATTATTTGCAGTTGAGCCATTCTACAGACTACACTGCCAATTGTTTGTGTGATATTTGCTTGGTTCATTTTATAATAATTATTGTTCTTTGAATTATTATCTGGTAAGAAATTTCAGACATTCTGTTCAAAATCTTTTAAAATTGCCCCTACATTGTATTTAGTTGCATTTATATTTCTATAAAGAGTATTCCAATTTGATTAAATTTACTAACCAGCGTACGGTATTCTTCCAACAGTGATAATTTCGTACAAACAAATTCCAAACGACCAGACATCTGACTTCACGCTGAACTCTCTTCTCGTCACTACCTCTGGAGCAGTCCACTTGATAGGAAATCTTGTATCTGAAGCACGATTAATATTCTCCAGTATATTTAATTAAATGCAGCATAGCCTACTATCGTAGTTTGTGTAGCATTGTTTCTTTAGATGACAGTAGGTATTTGTATAGGCCCCTGCATAATTAATATCAGTCATGCTTTAAAGATTTGCAAACATACATAATATATTTGTTAATAGCAAGGAAAAATACAGAACATTGTACACATCAAGACAGAGTTCGGTTACATCAAGACAGAGTTTGGTTACATCAAGACAGAGTTAGATTACATCAAGACAGAGTTCGGTTACAGCAAGACAGAGTTCGGATACACCAAGACAGAGTTCGGTTACATCAAGACAGAGTTCGGTTACATCAAGACAGAGTTCGGTTACATCAAGACAGAATTCGGTTACATCAAGCAGAGTTCGGTTACATCAAGACAGAATTCGGTTACAGCTAATTTTCAGCTATTGCGGAAAGACATCTAGCTGTCTTTGCTAGTAAGAAATAGTATATAAATTATTATCTGGTCCAGCAACAGCATAATAATTTATATACTATTTTAATTACTAAATTATTATGCTGTTGCTGGACCAGATAATAATTCAAATAATAATTCAAAGAAAAATGATAGAATGAACCAAACAAATAGCACACAAACAACTGGCATTGTAGTCTGTAGAATAGCTCAACTGCAAATAATAACATTTGAATGGTACAATATTTGAAAAGTTAGACTTCCCCCAATTTTGAAAAAATCCCCTATTTACTTTAAACCTACTATGGTGCAGAATATACAGTGTACATGTGTACACCATAGTAACGTTTAGGCAAATAGGTAGATGCCTCTGCCAAGTACAGCATAACTAGTATTATTTATGAACATACGATTTGAAAACTGTTTTGTGACACAGCTTTCTACTATTGTGTAAGCTAGTACTAACTTCCGGTGTCTTGGTCACATTTATAAGTTGTCAAGCGAGCCAATCCAAAATCTGCAACTTTTACGATATTATGTTCCCCAACTAGGATGTTGTCAGCTCTGACATCTCGATGTATGTACTGTCGCGATTCTAGATATGCCAAACCATCAGTAATCTGTAACAAGTGTAACATGACAGGTTACTTGCATTAACACTCAAAGATCAACGGATGCACATAAACGAAACATACTGGTAACCTTTAGAGTCACAATGAAGCAGTCAAACAGAGCACAGCCAACAAACACACTTAGGTTGCAGTTGAATCAAACAGACACATGCATTCGAAGATTTGTCAAATATAGCAAAATGGAGTGAAGTTGCAATTCCATTTCAGGAATCAACAGTTAATCATTTGCATGCTAGGTGTATTGTAGAATGTAGATGGCAACTTACTGATAGTGGATTACGTGGCCTGATTTAACAGGTTCATCTTCTACCAGTTACAGTAGAGTCATCCTACGCTTTCTAACTACCCGCCATAACAGCTGATCTGCCTCCTCTGACCCTCTGGAAATCAGACTCTGATCACCACGGTTTCACTCGATGCAGTGCTCATGAGTTAGCTAGTGCCCATGCACTTGGCTTTTAAGTAGCGCTCTATAAGTGTGGAGATTGTGATTACAATTCTCTAGCACAATGGGGCGCCGAAGCACTCGACGAACCCGCCATTATTTATTAGGCTGTGATGTCCCAGTCAGTTCGACGTGCTGACGTGGTGAGATCAAAACGCGACGGATTGATCTCCCAGGTCCAGTTGGTTAATGCGCCAACGACTCACAGTCTCCCTTCTGCACTTAGCCGCTCAGGAGAGCGTTAGCAAAGAGCCCCACGAGGAGGGCTACAGCTGGACGTTAGAGGCAAAGCCTGCAGTCAGGAAGACAGGACGGCACCTCTGCATTTCATGGGGACCTCTCTGACCAGGAGCGGTTCCGCCGAGACCATACCTCACTTGCTCTTATTACAATTGGACGCAATCAATTTTCAGCATCGGTCTCGTTCGTTCGTTTGCTCCTCAATCATAAAGTGCACAGATTATTGCACTAGATTCCCTGCAGATCGGTAAAGACTCTAATTCAACCATCTTCAGTCTATCCTCAATTGTGGTGCCCAAGCCTCAGCTAGTAAAAACTAAAACATTTACATGTAGCAGCATGAGTCCAGGAAATGGTATGCTACCAAGTACCAAACCACCTAGCATAACCTCAAACCTGCATCATTTTCTATCATCAGCAAAAGATCTCGGATGTTTAAGAGTTTCAATTTCATTCTAGGTACTTCTATAGAGTCTTTTAAATAAGAATTTTACCCTTCTATCAACAGAATATGATTAGGCTGCAAGAAGCAACATACATGCATAATCACACATACACATGCAATGTACACAGTTAAAACTTCCGTAATAGTAAGCATAGGCAGCAACCTGTGCAGCCATGTCGACGAGCACTGCAAGCGTCAGAGCTGCACCAGCATCCTTGTGGAGGTAGTCCAGAAGAGATCCATTTGCCATCAGTTCAGTGATTATGTACATTGGCTCCGCTTTTGTACAGACGCCCATCAATAGAACGAGTTTCGGATGACGCAGCTTGTGCATCATCTTGGCTTCTTCAAGAAAGTCCTCCACAGACATCGAATTTGGTTTGAGTGTCTTGACAGCCACGTCAATCATCTTCCTCCATTTGGCTGACAGAAGAGCAGTCAGGACCATTATAAGACTACGACACCAGACAGACTTTGATTAAACAAGAAATTCCAACTGCACCAGTTTGTAGTTTGCTCGTTCTAATCCTTACGAAACTTGACTCTTCTATTAAATATCCTAATTTGGGCAATATACTCTTCATCTCTTCAGCAAGTAGGCCCTATAATCAAACTTTTTAAGAGGGGTAACAACTGGCAATGAGGCAGAAACACTATTATTGAGGACGGTTTGGTCAAGTCAATTTCCATATAAAATCCACAAATTTTACATGCTGGGCACTACCAAACATTTTATTTTTCACTTTTTGCCTGTTTACATTTTTCTTGTTTTATTCAGTTTACATTCATACCGAATATCTGCACGTCATAATATATTTCATGTTAAATTAGCACATTCTCAGAGATGTTTGCACAGGAACATCCTAGTGTTGTCATTAGAACTGACAACATGCATGTAGAAAGCCACTTCAATATTGACATATCCTACATGCTAACCAGGATGAAATTCTAATCGTAATCGTAATCGTAATCTCGAATCTAGAGCGCTAAGGGAGGCCAAGCGCAAAGCACCAGCTAATTCTCGAGCGCAATCAAACTAACACACAATGCAGATTGCTTGCACAGATTTCTCCAGACGGCTAACTAGCAGTCAGCATAAAGTCCTAACTTAACATTAATAGACAGCCTGCTAACCTGCATAGACTTCTCCGAACTGGCCAGCACCCAGTTTCTGCTGTAGTACAAGTTCTGTTCGATTTACTTCGAGGTCTTTAAATGGAATTGGTTCAGGTACTTTTGGACATGCCTTCATCAGCTTGAAACAAAGGCCATCAGCATTTTCTAACATATTAAAAGCCATACCTTCATTATTTACCATTCTTACTACCAATTGTTAAACAGAAAGTCAACTGAACAATAAACAGCACAAGAATACATTTATAAAAAATATTTCCAACACTCACTTAATGTCCAGTTGTCACTAGCATGGAATTTGATTATGAAACTTAATAAATATTAAATCAACATTTGAAGCAGAATCTTTCCATAAAATATTTATAGACTCAATGCTAGCTTTCTTACAAGTATTGATGAGGCCTCTCCATTGGTCTCCAAATTGACTAAAAAGAATTATAGAATAAATATGAGTTATGGAGATATCAACAGCTTGTATCTGGTCTGGATGTATTTAGCAGCCAGCAATGTACTTCATGTATTTCATTCAGATACAAGTCTATGTGCCTGTGAGACCAGGCTCAAAATATCTCTGATACAGTTTTTATCTTGGCTGAAGACGGTTAAAGTTGATCCACAGCAGGAAGAACTCCAACCGTTTTCTAACATAACTAGCTGTAGCCCGTAAAAAAAGTTACGGGGCTATTCTAATGAACGACCTCTTATATTATAGTTTTTAAAGAATATTCTTACTTACTTACTCGAAACGCGATCTATTTCGTAATAAGAAAAAATACTTACCGTATCCCGTGCAACTGTCAGTTGCACGGGATGCGGTAGTCTCCCGTGCAACTGACTTCTTTTGTTCGTTTCAAACAATAATAGACCTATAGTGCGTTCGAAGTTTCGTTTCGAGTTAAAAAGTTTAAATAAAAAACTGAAAATAAGACTAACCAACCCCTCTACTGGGTATATTTAATGCGACTAATACGGCCAAGTAATATTTAATGCGCTCGGTCGAGTTCCGAGCGCGGTATAAATCTCGGCGCACGCCAAAAACATTTCGTCTCGCTTCGGGACCGTTGTCATCAGTGGTTATAATTGGCAAAACATTAGCATATTAGAGAATAAAGTTGATTGATACTTAGTTCTTTTCTGAGATAGCTTCTTATCTGGAACGAACCTGAAAGTTACACTGGAATGCATTTAGGGATTAATGTGTGGCTGCATAGCCCTCTACAGTATATACAAAACTGGGTTAGCATTTTTTCAAGTTGCACAACATTTTCCTGGCTATGTGAGATATTCAAAATTTCACATTCCCAGAGCCTGTTCCTGTCGTACACTTTTCATTACAATATATATAACTTTTGCAGCAACAGTTTTATTTAAGGAAAGTCTGATTCGTTACTCACTTTATCAAAGTTATACATATTTTTCTACATCTGTATGATAACTCAGAAGAGGTCCAATGATCCGTGTAAAATAAACAACAGGAGACTGATTATCAAGACCTACCTTGCTAACTCTTAAAGGATGGGGATTGACCCACCCAGCTGAGTGTTCACAAGGCATGTCATCATAGGCCTACTGAAAAACACCATCATATCCACTAGAATCACGTTCCATCCATCTATGTCAGCAGTGGCGTAGCGGTCTCCCTGGGCGAAGCCCAAATTGTCCGCCCTTTTGGGCCAAAAACATTCTGACGACCTTCTTGTAATTCGCCAAAACAATTTCCCATTTACTCTTCCAACATTTCTGACGACCTGTTTTTTAGTCATTCGCCCACAGTTTTCACATTTACCCTCTTGCCGAAACCCAAATTGTACATTTTTCCGTCCGTTTTACGACAAATCGTCAGTTTTGTCGCCCATACCTAGATCTGCGGCGTTTTCCGTTTCCCGTCAACATTTACACTTCCAACTTTTTTAGTAAAGCATCATGTTTTCACTACATTTCTGTCTCTTCAACATCCATTTTGAAGCCCTTACCGAAGTGTAGCCCAGGTCGGTTCGCCCCTTTGCCCCCCCTCCCATTGCTACGCCACTGCATTGTCAGCAGTTGGTATCTTAAACAAAGCTGAGTTATTTCATTGCTAAAGCAGGCTTCACAGTGGATGACTTACTCATATAGTGCTCCACTAACTTCACCAAGCCATCGAATGTGTTCGTTGGGAATATGAAATACGTCTGAGACTCTTCGCCCACTCGAATGCGGTAATGTCGTATTGTAACTTCTGAGCTTTGTGGATTGAAGTCTCTCACAGATAATGCGTACGTTCTGCCATCTAAATAACAAAAAGAGTCACTAGGCGAATCAGTTATATCTTACATCCGATATGTTTATCTTTCCTGTTAGGTTTCTCTACAGCTATAGTGCTACACAATACATTGAGTTGATCAGTTAATTATTTGCACCTTTGGAGGTACTGTTGTTCATAAAGTCGCAGTATTGTTTCAGTCTAAAAGATTACTCGTTGTATATTTGAATGAACAAATTTTATCTGCCACTGCCTGCATATTTCTTATAGAAAATTGATTAACAAACAATGTAGAAGAAAATTGGACAACCACAGGTAACTAATTAATTTAAGTATTCTGCACAGGTTAAACATTAGAAATAAACTAAAAGGAAGATCAAATCGGTAACTTAAAATTTTGGAAATAACGCATTTAGCAATGTTAGTATGTCCTTATTTAACTACTATGGCGTTTAGCTCAGCTCTTAGACTTAGGTCGTAAATAATAACTCAATTAAGCCAGTGACCAACTTTCATTTTTCAAATACAGTACTCTATTATTCAATATTGTCAGAAATAGTGAAAGAAGTGACATATGGATAAATTGCCAATTTCAAATATTTAGACACAGAGCATTTCAAGTGTTTAGCCTTGTAGTGTATATAACTTTTATACCACCATATATACAGGGTGGGCCAAAAAATGAACCCCTTACGGTTTTTGCCAATATTTCCGCCGAAAGTAGGAATATTTAATTAAAACTTTACTGACTGATAGTCAATTCATATGTACAGATAACTGCCAAGTTTCACCAAAATATTTCAAAGAGAACAAAAGTTATTCAATATTTAGTGACGTCACCTACTGTTTTTTGATGTCTCAAAACGTTGACCAGATTTTTGCTGATATTTCCGTCAAACGTTGAAATATTTTAATGAACTTTTACAGGCTTAAAGCCATATTCACATTTACATGTGAAGGCCAAATTTTACAAAAATATTTCAAACTCAATAAAAGTCACATAACTTTTGTGTGTAACGCATGTTGCATTACACTTGTTTAATTTATCAGAATTCATGCTGTAACTTTATTTTACTTTTGAATATTTTGATAAAACTTAACTGTAATATGTCAATATGAATTGCCTTTACAGCTGTAAAATTTCATTAAATTACTTCCACATTTGGCGGAAATATTAGCAAAACCTGTTAAATGCTATTAAGACCATCAAAAACAGTTTTTGAGACATCAAAATCAGAGGGGTGAGTTCA
>JAQFXW010002832.1:0-12582 GCA_034693945.1 Dendrobaena attemsi
TTGGGAGCACCTCTGAGTAGTCTTCTTGAAGGGGCGCTATATATAAATGTTCGAAATGAATGAATGAATGAATGAATTCAAGTTCTTATTACTTATCATATGGAAGCGGACAAAGTGGCCCTTTGTACGAGTTGATTTTTATAATACCAGCAGAAAGTAACTGTGTGAAGCTACACTCTTAGAATCATAATTTGAATATTCTCAATAGCTTTGTGTAATTATAAAAGTTAATTATAAGCCTGGCATTGTGATATTTATTTTAGGGAAAATCAGAGTTTATTGGTCGTACGGTGGCGAAGCCTGTAGTGAAGGCAAGTAACGAGAAGTATGAGAAACCGAACTTTCCACCTCAGCTCGTCTGGTTTGATATCTATCGTGGAGCGGAAGGAGCGGGAGAGCTGCTTGCTGCTTTTGAGCTTCTACAGGTAGGCCGATAGATGGATAGATATATTTGCATATATGGATGGAGACATTTTTGGTCTATTGGTGATTAGGTGGATTAGATGAATTTTTTCCTAACCTATTCAATCCCAGTGTCGGCCTTCCTAGGTTCTCGTCCTCAACATATCGTGCCATAACCGCTGTTCTGCCCCCCTCTCTGGAAACCAGTGTTGTGCACAAAACCAAAAATCCAATTGGTTGGCAGTCAGCTGTTGATTCATCTGTCAGTGAGTGGTCAACGTTAGATACACCATTAATCGGGTGTAAATATTTCTGCCTGTTTCTGTCTGACTGACGTTTCAGTTGGCTTCACCTGGAGACAACTGCGTGGATGATCTTCCACCTTTCCAGGTCTCATCGTCCGACGACAAAGATCGAGGTCCTCTTATCGCCGTTCCTCCGGGCATTCGACCGACATTGAGAAAGCATAGGATTGAGGTTAACAAAATCTGTCACTGAATATATCTATGTAAAGAGTTGTTCTATCTCTGAATAAATGAATAATATTGATTGAACACATCAAAATCCTGAATGTTTCACGTGTTTAGCATGAAGAGAAAATTCTGCACTTTTATGGGGTGCAGTTTTGATTCAGTTACCTTTTGTGATGCAGTTACCATTTGGAAGATATTTGAGTTTAAATTTTAATGGTCAGTTGGTCATATTAGAGTTTTCTCAAAGGAATTTTTGTGCTTTGCTTTGGAAATATTTGGCTGCCGCTGTTAGAACAGTATGATGTTGATGTGGTCTCGACAGTAAGTAAAGTATTGCACTGACTTTAGTTTGATTTTCAGCTCTTACCAATGTAAAATATCCAGAAAATATCTTACAAATTACTGGATCACTGCTCTATAATATTATGTGCGAATAAATGAATATTGAAGAAGAACTTTTCTTTGGGCATTGATTCATTGCACTGTATTACAATGCATTTTTACAGTGTACACACATGCAATAATAACAGTATGGAAATATTTTCATGCATATTGGCGTGTTATAATAAATGTTTGAATGCATAATATATTACCAACCATAATAATATATATATAATATATATGCATGCATACATACAATCATACATACTGAACACTTGCATACACATTTCATGCACACATTGGTATTTTCTTACATACACTGATGTACATGTGCATAATACAATTCAATATGTCGTACATAATATTCATGCATACAATGATGCCTTGAGGAGTTTTTGTTTCTGGAGTACGTTTTCTGTGATTGGTGTAGGTTCTGTTCTGGGGCGTACGTGAGGTGAAACGCTATCAGTTCTTGTCCGTTGACAAACCGCGCATTGACGTAGAATGTGCCGGACACATTCTCAGCTCATCTGTTGTCCAGAATATGCAACGCAATCCCAACTTCACAGTGCCTGTCAAGTACTTTGACGTTGTAAGGCTTTGCAATCAAGTCCATAACGTGTAATATGTATTGACGGAGGGCCCTGTAGTTTATATAGGTGAATAGCAACGCAATAGCATGAAAAGCAGAAAACATAAAGTAGGAAGTAGTATCTTGTAAAGTTGACGTCGCCTTCCTTTAGTCTGGGGCGACGAGTAAAAGAGCATGTGTGACTTTTGACCGTGAATTCGGAAATGCACCCATTACCTTATATGGTAGAAGCTCAATACTGTTGAGCTTTTGTAAGCAAAGGAATAGCTCCAGGAGTCGAGGATGGGACTCTCGAACCTGTGCGCTAGAAGCTGTTACCTTGTGCGCTAGAAGCTGTGCACCTGAAGTTGTGCTTTATTAATAATGAACTATCTTGTTCTTTGTCTATCTGTTCAAGAGAGGTTTGGATGTTGTTTGGTGAGCAGATCTTATGAGGTTTTTCTCTTTAAAAGATTGACACGATCAGTAAAACGAACTTGTACTTTCAAGAACCAATGTTTTAAGAATATTACTTGTGATTTATCTGTAGGATCTTCCTGACAACGAGTTGTATTGTCCTCCAATTACCATACGTTGCGTTGACTGTCGTAACTTTGGTCGTTTTGTCTTGGTTGGGAGTCACGTCATCGACAATATTCACAAGTTCATTTACTGTCCAGTTAACCCAAGGTCGACTAAGGACAGCACTACGCAACGCACAGGTGAGATGAGTTGTCTTTCTTGATTGCTGCGTGTTTCTTTTGAAAATAAAACACATTAACCTAGGATACAACAGGTGAGATCACACGGGAGTGTCTCTTGAAGGGGTGCTATATGAGTTTTGATTGATTGATTGTCATGATTGATTGGTACTTGGAAAGCACTAAAAAAAGTTACTGAAACGTTTACCTTGTTTCTGTTCTTTCCAGAGAAGGTGGAAGTATGTGCGCAATCGAGTGCACATCCCCAGCCAGCACCCTCTCCATCTGCATTGAACATGCAAAAGGATAAATCCCAAACGACGACCATTTCCACAAAATGCGACGATTTAACAATTGTAATTGATGAGGAAATGCCGCTCATCTCAAAGCCAGATCCCGTCGTTACAATTAAAATGGTAACCAGTTGCAACTGAAGAGATTGCTGTAATAAATCATATTATGTTAATGATTGTATTCTTATAGATGAATGGTTGAATATACTGTCATGTACTATACTACCCTAGTCTGTCTAATCCTACTCAGCTGTACCTACCCAACAATCCTACTCTGATCTGCTCTATCCTACCCCACTCTGTCCTGCCATTCCTTACATGGTCCTAATCCTATCCTACCCCTAGTATTGCTTTGTTCTATGCAATCCTGCTCTGTCCTACTCTTCAATATTCCATCCTACCCTACTCGCATTGTATTTTATCTATAGATTTCTAAGCCATCTCTTTCAGTAGATAGATAGATAGATAGATAACCATTTATTGGTCCACAACACAACTCAAACAGTAAAAATCACAGACAGTACGACCCAATCAGATGCGTACCGGGTAACAGTTGTTTGAAATTGATGGCCGTTGGGTATTTGGGGCAGATTTCATATTTATCGTTGGGTAGTTTGGGTAGATTTCAGTTTATTAGTTTGGGTAGATTGCAGCATGGTAGTTTGAGTAGATAGCATTTAGGTATTTTTGGTAGATAACATTTGGGTAGTATCATACCAGTATAGATAGATAGCAGTTGGGTAGACAGCATTTAGATATTTTGGGGTAGATTACAGTTTGGTAGACTGTAGGTAGGTATTTTGGATAGAATCCAGTATGTTGTGCGTTCCACCTCACAAACATTCTACGGTTGTACACAGACCTTCCTACATTGTGGATTCTAATTAATCTTCCGTTCTTTTGTAGCCGAATAAGGTGCAAAGGCAGTGATCATTATTTTATTTGGATATGAGGTTTGATCTTCGTTTTTTGTTTTTATAATTATTTCTTGGTGTTTAGTTTATCGTTTCTTTCTGTTCACATATTGTGTTTTCAATTTGTTTATTTTGCAGTTGGAATGTTGTAAATGAATAACTGATAAAATGTTGTTAACTATTATGGAATGATTATGCCAAACTTCGAACCTCTGAATAAGTATTTTTGGAATAAGATAAGTGAAAAAATTAAATGAGAGATTATAATAATAATCTTTGTGACGTAATCACAGAATGATATATGCTAATAAGTACAATTGCTCTTCAAGGGTAGTGGAACGAGCGTCGTTCTACAACGTCGGTCAGCCTCGACAATGTGCCCTGAAACGTTGAGTTGTCACCAAAAGGCTCTGGAAGAAGAAGCTTGTCTCTCTGACGTTCCCTGTTTCTTAACTATTTTGAAACTAGTTGACGTTTTAAATATTGTGTCTTATGACTTAGGAAGCATGCAATAGTGACTCGTCAACAACATCTGTAAGTCGAAAACAAAAGCTTTCCAGCCAAGCAAGTGGAGATGAGGACAATGACTTGGAGAACCTGGATTGGTGGGCAAAATACCATGCATCAGCCGAAACCGCACTCAGGGTAGGCAGAGTTTAAATTCAGTTATCTTTCTTATTTAATTGACTCGTTAGTTAAGGCTTTATTGTGATTGTTACGCGAGACCTGTGTAATGTGTATCGTTTTTCCCCATAGCTGTAATCTGTGTCTTGATCAGAAACCACGATGGACCTAGATTTAAATATAATTAGATGCTAGAATGATCCAATCAGGGAATTTTCTCACACCTATTGGCTTCCAAGGTAAAAATAATAAGCAGGAATGATGCCAAAAAGTTTACTGTGTTATCCAAACCGCTGCATACATTTACATTTACTCTTTCCTTATTTAATTCTGGCGTTTCTAACATGAAGCCCCACATAACCATGTTCTTCACTGTTCCTAGCAAAAGCATAATTGTTTCAGTGGCTTATGATCATAATGGGCAGATCTATCTATGAGAAGAGGTAATGAGTTCATTGATATATATGAGCATACTTATAACTGTAGTGAATTGAATTAATCTGTTTACACACCTAGCAACTGGGAAGAGACACATCACTTGGGGTCCTGCTGCTGGACATTAAACAAATGATCCATTTGCGCTTTATAACAATTCATCCGGTCTAAATGGGATGCGTTGTTGTCCGTTCAGAGAAGCCCTGGTTTGGATTTGCCCCAAGCTAATGATTAATGCATTATGCGTTGTATTCGTATTTCGTAGTCATCGCTGTTGTAACTGGATTCATTGTTTGCGCATAGTCCTGTTTCGAAGTGAATCCACGTTCCTTCATTTAGTACATGTTCTTTGTGGTGGATCTGTTGCTGGTTGTTGTGGAGTTGTTGCTGTTTGTTGTCTGTAGTGTTTGATGCTCCAACTGATCTAGTGGATATGTTGAAACTCAGCATGAGGATATCTCAGCCTGTTTTTGTAAATTACAATGTTTTTGGCTTTGTAGCACTCAGAGAATGGTTTTAATTGAAGTGAGAGAAAGCAAAATCTCATACGTTGGACAAAGTTATCTAAATAGATATTGGATACTGATACACGGCACTATGTCTATATTTTGGGTTGTGTGCTGTAACTGGTTCATATTTGTAGTCAATTAAATTTCAAATGCTGTATAGGTGGGCAACTTTGCCATTCATAGTTTTAATGTTGAGTAGCCATTTGATGTGAACACTTTAAACATGAATCATAATGTAATAGGCAAGCAAGTTTGTCTCTGATTTCAGAAAACACCTCTATGACCTTGATAAAGAATTAAGGATTTGAGAATGTGTTGGAAGTCATTCTAGTTCCTTGAATAACCTCTATTATCAAAACAGCACAAGACGCTCTCTGCCTCTCTCTTACAACTGCTGTCCGCACCTTTAACTCATTTTGCTCTGAGTCCTGGAGCCGGAAGCGCTCTGTGCAGACTTGCTCTGTAAGATGTGCTGTATAAAAGTTCTGATACAATACGATACAATACAACAAATTAATTTACTACCCAACATATAATAAATTCAGAGAAATGTGCCTTAATATAATATTGGATGGATTAACACTAAAGATGTGGCCTTGTTTTACCAACTGTTTGGATTTATCAACATTGCAGACGTCCAAAGCGCATAGTGTGATGTCCTACGCGTGCCTTTTTTCCATGGTCTCAAAGTATGCCGTGCTTCCGTTTGTGACCCGGCCCGCAGTCATGGTACTGAACTACGATTGGATACTTTTATGCATTACATCTTTTTCATATATATTATATGTGTATACATGCGACTTTTGCTGCACTTTTATCTGTTGCCTCACAAACGTTTGGCCTTATCGTTGTTGCATGTAGGTGTGATATCATGTGCCTGCTTCGCAAGATTCGATTTTCTCTATATTGCATTGAACTTTTTCAGAGTGTCTTGATTTTAGCATGGTTGACACGAGTGCCTGAGTTCTGCAAATGATTGACTTTGTTCCAAAGCACACAATTGGTAACTTATTGTCTGTTTTTCTCAGAGATCACATCTTGTTGAATCCAATATTGTTTTATTGCTCAAAAGCATAATCATGACACCACTAATGAGGTTTCAGAATTAAAATTGTATTAGATAAGGGCCCTTTCACAAATGGCGTCACGCAATTTTTGTCGATTTTCTACCCCTTCCCTCCCCTTCGTCACACGTCGTCACAAAAATAACACCCCCCAGAGAAAATAACGTCACAAAAGTTCTCCCCCCCCGTACTTAAAGTTCTTTGACGTCTCCGCGCAAGATGAACCTGAATTGCCATGTCAGTCTGTCAACCATAGAAACCTCCACGTACACATGTAATGATGATAAGTCCATTATCCATCATGCTTCCTTGAGAAGTGTTTAAAGTGTAGATCTCCTTGTGTACAGTGGTCTTATTCACCTTGAAGGTTGATTACTTAATTGTGTCGTGAGAATAGGCCTGTAGGCATTTATTATACAACACTTAACACCCATGGACGCCTGTTATAATGGCGAATCCCATTACATCGAGGTCCATGCTAACACCTTCATAACGAAGATGTTTGTCCATAGATGCCTGTTTAACCTCTGTTATAAGGCCTCTTTAGTCTGATGCTCACTCAACCATAGAAACCTCTGATATAAGTAAGACATTAGCTTAACAGTTTCCCGTTTTAATTTGTGATGCACTTGTTTGAACAATGCCAACTAACTGCTACTAAATAAATGTTCCTGCTTGCCTTGCATCGGATCTGCACTGGTGTTCACAATGTAGCACTATCAGTTTACTGCATTTCCTTGGCTTATGCAATATCCTGCAGCTCAGTTCTTGTTCCTACCTCTTGAGACGCAATGTTTCATGTGATTACCTTTGCTTTTGAATTCCATGAAGTAACAATCAATGACATATTGTGTCATAGAACTCTTTGAATCAAATTTTGAAGTTGTTTAGTTTTTCATTACGTCGTTTTCATCATCTACGGCTGCTGTTCTAATATGATCTAACGACTAATAGGCCTATAGCACTTTGATTTTACAAACATTATGCTAGTTGTTCCAAGTGAATGGTAGTTAATTAAAGTCACTTTGTTAGAGAAGCTAAATCGAAATCCAACAAGTCAAAGTAGGAAAGAGTTCAGCTACGGAGGGTTTACACACTGAAACAGACTGTGAGTCTTGAAGTTTACCTCTGTAAAAGCGTGTTTTGATCTTTAGATCAGCCTCCAGTGATGCTGGAGAGTCCAAGACTTACACAAAACAAAAGTAAAGATATGCACTGATCAGATGTGACATTTGCTGGCATGAGTGGTGACCAGAGTAGTGATAGGTCGGTCGGCTGAGTTGTATACATTGTTTTATGGACAGGTTTCAATGTACAGTAATTTCTTTGTTCAACAAACAGCTGGTGTAACAGGTGCTATATTGTTGTCATGCGTTGATACTTGGAATTATTTCTCATGGTTCTTGTCAGAGATCTAAAGCCAGTTGTAGTTAATGCAGATCTGTAACAATCCCAACAAATGAGTCAAAGTTCTCGCGATGACAAGAGAAACCAGAGCAATTTCATGACTAACACGGTCTGAAGACATCCTAAATGTGAAGGCAAGCTAGTTTTGCATAAAATTTAACATGATCATTGATCAAAGACAGGGGTCTCCAAAGTTTTCCAGCGGTGGGCCACATTGCTGAACACCGCAGGCCAAAAGTCCGAAAAACAACCGCCAATGAATAACTGTTCGTGAGGTCTGATGCAGTGCAGATTTCCAATGCAGACATTAATAACAATTAAAATGGTTTTTCGTTAGTTAGTCCTGAGTAGTGTGAGAAGCATGAAATTGATGCAATTCTGACATAATTCTATCCAACTGCGGTTCACAGTTAGTGGTCAAAATCATAAGTAGGCCTATAGCCCTAAGTCATTCAAATGTTCATCAGAAAATTGTGATCTGTAGCAGGATTTTGTGTACTTCATAATTTTTGGAAAAATGCACTCACACAAATACATAGGCGTATAGGCCTAGTTCCGAAACTGAGATGAATTCACAAGCGAACTTTAAAGAGATATATTGGCCAGATGGAAGGAATTTGTAATTCAATCAAATTTCCTTCCATAAATTTCTCCCTCAGGATGTAATTGAATTGTAAAATCGATAACTTTCATTTGTAAGTAGGAAGTAGGCCCCTAAGTCTTCAGTGACAGAGAATTGAAAGGATTTTCAAAATACGCACAGTTCCTATTTCAGCAAACAGCGACATGGAATTTTGGCAATATGCACAGTGATGGATAAAATAGTTTTCAAAAGTATTTTGAAAATACTATTTTGAAAATAGTTTTGATAATAGTTTTTTGAAAATAGTTTTTGAAATTAGTTTTTGAAGATGCTTATCATAAATCAACATTAAATTTTACACTTTTATTGCAATTCACCAGTGTGTACATTTTCACTGCATTAAACTAAGTCTTAACCATGACTATGAACGCAATAGAAGCGAGTAGAGCCTAGAGGTGGTCTTAAATCCAGGTTATTGGCAGGCTTCTGGATTTTATTTTCACTTTTGAGAGGAACTTTAGTGAATTATTGTTTAAAAAGTATTTTAGGAAAGTATTTTGGAAAACTATTTTGAATTCCCTAAAATAGTTTTTAAAACTATTTTGAAAATACTTGTACAAAATAGTTTTCAAAACTATTTTGAAAATAGAAATCAAAATAGTATTTTCTATTTTGAAAATAGAAAACTATTTTCAAAATACTATAGTGCCCATCACTGAATATGCATGCCGGTTTACAGACCTTGGCGGGCCGGATGTGACCTGTGGGCCGTACTTTGAAGACCCCAATCAAAGAAAAACACTAGAGGCAAAGATTGTGCTGAATTGCATATAATTATGTATAATATCGTATATTCATAGCAATCAAGACGTCAGATTCGTCAATGAACGAGAAAAAGATGTTGCAGTCTACAGAAAATAATCAAAATGCATATATATTGCTAACAGCCTTGTTTAGAAATGACATTTTACAATTTAAATGTTTGCATGTTATTAAATTGACTTCCTTCAGCATTCACGGCTACCTGGTGTAGATTTCACGAAAAAGCATTTGTGTGGTAATTTGTTTATCTAATCTACTCTGGCTCTTATCAGAGTTCTTTGTAATTTCAGCCCATTTGCAATTGGCTTGAATGCATGCAGCTTCTTGCACTTCAATATTTTTCAATTCTAGTATTAGTCGTCGTCGTTGAAAACAGAAGAAGGAGAAACTATGTGACTGATAATCAGAGATTACTCAGTGAATATTAGAGATTATTCAGTGAATATCAGAGATTACTTTACACGCTTTCGGACTTGTCTTGTTAGAGTGCGTTACAAATGTTTAGTTGTATTGTATTGTATTGAATATCAGAGATCATTCAGTGCATAGGGTTTGAGATGGAACAAAGGAGGATCTTTTGCATTATCAATTCTTAGGATTCTTTGTTGCTTTCTAGTTTATCTGATGTATAAAATTAATATTTAACCCTGACTTCAACAAATAATTATTGGTAACGAATTATTTTACTTATGATTTTACTTGAAGCCATCATCAATTGATGCTTTTTGCATTTAATGACTCAAGTAATTGGATTACATTCGATTAACTACGAGTCCTCAATTGGCTTTCAGTTCATTTACAGAACTTTCTGTATAGTGTTGTGGCAGATTTCTCCAGTGCTGACCTTGCTGTTGGGAGCAGATATGCCTTCAGTGGACCTAGAGATTTCGTAGCAGTCTTTCTTGCACCGTTGTGCATCTGACATTAATGACTTGTATACCTATAAGGAAGTAAAATTGCAGATTTGTGTATTATTGTATCTGTTGCTAGAGTGAGCAGAAGACTACTAAACGTACGGACAAAGTAGGTATTCTTTCTTTTCTACCCCTCTGTATAATTTGCATGGGTCTGTTTGAGCTGTTTCGGCATAACCCAGACAAGTATAAGGCAGTTTGGTGTGTGGTAACTTCCGTTGTTCCGTGTATAGGCCTACTTGGCAATCTGTTTGAATGTTGTTAATTAAATGTGGTGCTATATAAGTTAGCAACTATTTGACTCTTTATGCTCATTTTTGGAATCAACTTTTCTGTTCCGTTTGTCGATGTGATCTTATGAACTATTGGTCAAGCTACAGAGCATGTTATCTAATGACAAATCCATGTTATTGATAATGCCGATCTGTGATCTGTACTGTATTTGTGTATTTCTATACTGCCTCTTACAGATCACTACTACTCAGAGTTGGTCCCGACTACAACCTGCAGGTGTGTCGGAGTTTTACATGCTGAAGCGCTTGAGCAATTGTGAGTGAAGGATTTGCTAAAGGCCCCTACGCGGCTAGTGAGATTCGAACCTGCAACCCTTCGGTTGCAAGATGGCGACCTTCACCACTACACTACCACGCCCCACATTGTTTGATTTTTACTTGTTGATCCTGTCATAAAGGTCTGCCTTTCTTCCAAAGTCTGTTCATTTTCATTTATTCATTCGTACCATCATGTGCAAGTTCTGCTTCAAGGAACTTGTGATTGTAAAATTTCTTACATATGGTTAGACTGAATATAATTTACACTGTAAAGAACATGGTGTATATCTGACTGGATTGCTTCAGGAGCATTCGGAAGTTGGAAGGGCTCAGGCGAATGCGGATGTAGTTGAAGTTGAGAGGAGAGCTTCTAACAACCCAATCCAAGGCTCACAGACATTTGGCTATGGGGCCATACCCAACGGTCTTCCAAATGGGGAAGGCAAGTCGTATATACCTGTTTTGCTGAAAAGTTTTAACATTTCAGTTGGGTTAAGAATATTATAGAAGTTACAATATAATTAGTTACATTTGCATGTGTAGAGTTTCATGTTTAAGTGATCTTTAAAGTTAACCCCATCCTCCCAAATTCCACATTTGTGCTGAAAGCAGGAAAATGACCTTTGTGATTCTTTGCTTCTTTCTTTCAGAGCACTTATAAGTGCCTGATAAGAATCAGTTCAACCATTGGCAAAAAGTTTTAAAATGTTACATCTATAGTGAAAATCTTTTTCTGCAGTTCGTGAGGTCTTAAGTTGTTTGATAATTTAAGCTTATTTCTATATTCGGCATTGCTTAAATCGACACTTACTTAATAAATTAATGAATGTTAAATCAGATTCTGACTACGATCCAAAGGAAGCAAAGAAGCTGGAAAAGGAACTGATGAGGATGGAGGGTCGGCCGACGGAGCAGAAGCGATACACGATGAAGGGCTTGACGAAAGCTGTCTCGCTTGCTGCTAAACTGTCTCCGAAGTCAAAGCGACGGAAAGACAAACTTCTTCACATTGCCGAATTTCAGGTAATCAGGAAAAAGTTGTATGTTTCCAATAATACTCTGCAGTTTAAGTTTCTGGTACTTGTTTCCAGTCTTTTGAAAGATTCTTATGTAAGCTTATGTATGTTCACTTAAGCAACCGCTTTGCTCATGCATTTTATGTACAAGAAACTCTGATAAGATTCTTGCAAGTGCCGCATAAAGTACATTACTTTACTTCTAATTCTTGAATATCAATGACAACTGTTCATTTGTGGCTTTGTTAGATGTATCCGACCGAGTTGGAGGCTCAGGTTGAGTTGGGAGGCTTTAAGGAGTGGCTGCACACGTTCGATTTGTATCGTGGAAAGAAAACAGAATACAACGATGATGACGACAGTCGAGTTGTTGGCAAATTCAAGGTACAGCTGTGGCTTATTATTATTAATGTGATGCAATGTGGAAATCTATCAATCAATAATTAATCTATCAATGTAAACTTGATATATTACCTCTTCAAGATATCTACTCAGAGACACTTCTGGACCAACCACCATTTTTCAAATAAAAAAGATGCCATGGTAAGAGGTGGAAATCTACTTTTTAACTAGTATAATAGTAGATTCCCTATTATCAGTGCTAGGACGCTGCTGAATAAATGTTTGAAATGAGAAGTGATTATTGATTAATATGAATAGCAGTTCCTTAATTTAACCTGAGACACAACCATCGGAATGAAGTGTTAACGACATCTTTCTCTCAGCCACCGCTGTGAAAATGGGCGGCTAGTCCTCTCGATCCTGATGCCTGCCGACACTCGGAGATTTAACATCTCGGGCTAGGACATGGGGCGTGTGTGGAGCATGGGATAGTCGATGCCTTGCGTCTGAAGGGTCGCGAGTTCGATTCAGACCCAAGCCACCGCGTAGGGACCTTGCGCAAGTCCTTCACTTACAGTTG
>JAQFXW010002833.1:0-12581 GCA_034693945.1 Dendrobaena attemsi
CAGCTGTACAGGACGGATGCGACCAGCTGACACTTGGTAGGCCTACTACTCTGCTCTTTGAAAGGCACTGATCTTCTGTCAGAAACTCATTCTGCTGTGAAGCGTTACACTTGCCTGTTGAGTCTAATACTACGTAGGGCTAGTAATGTGTGAAGTCTAATACTGTTATTGACTAGGACTATGAAATCTAAAAGTAGGCCTGGCCTAACAGTCTTTACAAAGGGCCAAGGCCGGAAAACATAACACATTTCTCTGTATACATTTTGAATATAGTAAAAGAAGAACTATTATATAAATTAAAGTTTTACAATTTTTCCGCTTTATCGACAATTTCCGTGGCGTAGGGGTGAGATTGGGGTGGCGGTCAATGTGTTAAGACTCTCGATTATCTGACATCCGATTGCTTCATCCGAATACACACGAGTAAGAACAACAATGTCTGCAATGCGTTGATTGTGAAGGTGTTTGACGCATTGATTTATTTCCATTTATTGGCAGCAATGCCAGATTGAAATGTAAAGTCATTCTTACAACGTCAACGAATACACTGTCATTGTTACGTTTGTCGTTAGTAGCTCAGCTGTTTATATTTATAGTTTTGAGACGACCTCCGCCGCGACATCTGGTATAATTGACTTAATTTAGGATAAGTAAAACTCTTAAAGGCAGAAAGATAAATTCTTCATGAAACTGAAGTCTAGAACTGCATCTAAATTTCCTAAGGTACACACACCAAGTCATTTGCCAGGTTTGCTGTTAGCAAAAGGTACAACAGCAGTTGCAACGCAGTAACAAATACAAATAGCCAGACAAAGTAAACTATCTAGAACCATTCCTATACCTACATGTAGGTCCGATTAATGCAGAGGGATTTGGTTTTATTATGCTTTTAGGACGTAACCTGACCCTCGTTTCTGAGACCCAAAGGATACAACTTACCTATTCCAACGCCTTTCAGCGAATATTCAGCGCTTTAATGCTGTTGCTTTCAAAGGCACTTTTCTTGATACCAAAACTGATCCTGCCTCCATTCCAGAATATTAATTTTTGGTCTCCGGACAATTTCTTATTATAGCGTGAGGGATCATAAATACCTCGGGCCCTTAAAAATAATAATAATATACAGCAGAATAATAAGAGTAACTGCGATATTGGCACAATGCAATGCCTAAAAGCCGAAGATTGGTGGCATATTATAATCTGTCCCATTTATGGCTAGTCCCCTCCCTCGCCGCCTCATCTTCACACAGCGTACAGCCAATAAGGCCCGATAAATTCAGGGACTTCAACCTCTGAGGTCAACAGGTCAATCGTGCCAGTTGTTGGTTACCCAAAGGTCACCCACAAGAACATCAATGGAGTATAAAAGTATCTCGAAGTCCAGCAAAACATTCATTTGATTATACAGATCCGGATATTCAAATAAACGCAGCAATCTAAACTTATTTAAAATTCAAATGAAGTGTTACTCAATTATGTTGCATGCTAAGTGGTCGATATTGCACAGGTTTAATAGTATACTCCTAGGGACCGGCAATCGAGATGTCCCGGGTTCAAATCTCCACAACGGAAGAAGTTTTTCTCGAGACCTCTGATTCACCCGCACCCCCTGGATATAACCAAGCTATAGTGCACTGGAGTACACTGTAAGTTGGAAGATGAGACGGTTAGGGAGAGGACTGCTCACAAGCCTTTATATTACGCTGGGACTAGAAAAATAAGACTCGATACAACTTCATTTGTTCATAGCAACCCAATACCCCCCCATAGCAAATCAATACCCCCCATAGCAACCCTTATACCCCCCATAGCAACCCAATACCCCATAGCAACCCAATTCCCCCATAGCAACCCAATACCCCTCCCCCAAATGATAGCCTAAGGAAATGCTGCCTGCAGGTTAGCTTATTTAGGGATTGAGCACTCTCCTCCTCTTCTACTTACTCACCTGCTTTTACGTGTCTTCACCGTTAAGCTACTATACCAATGGCATAACGATAGGTTTGTTATTCATGCAAACTGCCTCACTAACCTTAACAATGGAAGGGAGAGACGAGTGAATGAAGTGGGTGGAACCGCCTCAAAGGGTGGATACCCATTGACACATCAATAGTATAATACCCACTTTCAATTGTACCATTGAAAATGTCTAACTTAATTCAGTCACAGGATAAAAATGGTTCAGATGATCGTGCCGTGTGAGCTGTTTGTCAGAGCATGGCAGAAGACGGACAAGAAGTAAAGTCGTCTGTTTAGTTCAGTTGTAAACTAATTAAGTTCTATAAATAATGTTACGAACAATCGGAACATTAGAAATCAACTCCAGAAATAACGTATTAATTTCCATCACTCCATCTGTATTACACTTTGATTTAAAGGTGACCCTATTCTCAGAATTATTATCCCTTCAGGGCCTCCTAGTTATATCGACAGCGAAACCTTTCCTTTTGCTAATTATGTACAATGTAAATTTGCCGATGTTGTTGTTAGATAGCAATAACAATAAATGCTGATGAGAAATATCCCAACCTTTCGTTTGTTTAAAACTCAATTACGCATTTACATCTTTTGCAAGAGTACCTAAATCTTATGGTGTGTGTTTTAGTTAACTAGTTAAGTCATACACTAATTAACTTCTTAGTTTTTCACTGTACTATATATATATATACCATGATTGCCTTCTTTGAAATTATGCTCTGCGCCTTATTTTACGGTGACCATTGTTAGCGGGGCCTAGGCCCCTTTAGGTTTCTCCTATTGCCTCCATTGTCAAAGTCTATTTGCTAAAAAACTGTTACTGTAAAATTTTACACTGGAGTCAATAAAAAATGTGGCTATGGTTATGGTTAAACAAATTGCACTTACTGATAATATTGAGATTGATGAGCGCTTTAAGAATGTGCAGCGGACCACAGAGTACGACGTCTCGACTCAGAATCTCGACGAGACTCAACGACGTAGAGCACGTCTCCAGGAGGAGAGAGTCGAGCCCCGGGTCGTTGGGCCACAGCGACCCAAAGTCAACGGTCTCGGCCCCACATACGAACGGGTCGACGGTGAGAAATAACTTCCAGAAGACGTTACAAATCCTCGTCGCAACGTCAAGTTCTTGGTAGGGAAGAGTTACGGCGGTTGACGTCACCTCGTAGAAAGTGTTACACGACTGACACAATCTGACAGAACTGTCGTAGTCTGACAGTATGACCGACGACCCTGCCACTGACACGTTCGTCAGCGTATTCGTACGATTCCGGACGTTACGACGATTGAGTGCTTGACCGTGTCGGACTCTTGAGAACCGTTCGCTGCTGAAGAACTCTGAACCGCCTTCGCGGTCCGACGGATAGCGCGCAGGAACGGATGCGTGGAAGTTGCTTTCCAGACACGTCTGCATGGAACCGCTCCGGCTCAATCCGCTGTCCGGACTCTTATTCCAGACCGGAGTCCTGTTCGCAACGATCACGGATCGATAGTTACGATTCGTTTCGCGTGGAGCGGAGCCAAGTGTCCGGTAGAAGTTCATGCGGTTTGATTTCACGCTCGAGTGGACAGAGGAGGAGGAGACTGGGGCGAGCGAGGCGTAACCGGGTACGAAGGAGTTTGCTTTTATGATGCGACTGTGATGGGGAGATTCCTCTTTCTGAGACTCCCTGCAAGCCTCACTCGTGTTGTCCGCCATGCCCCGGAGATCTTTGGAGCCTGAGAAGAAACTACGTGGCGTGACTGGAATCATTTCAGACGTTACTCAAGTATCAGCCGCAACAAAACACCACAATTATCCTCTGCTTCTTCTTCAATAGTTTCTCTCGCGTCGGCCATCTTGTTGCGTTCCTAAAGATAAATAAAAACAATTCCAATTAAAGAAAAAACAATTTAAAATAATGTCACTTTTAAACAGGAAAACTAACTAAGGTAAAGCTAATTAAAATAAAGCCCATTAAATCCAAGTAATTACTTCAAACTTCTTTCATATCATGATGCTACAATTTATTATGAAATGCCGTACAAGCTTGTGATCGATAAAGCAGAGTTAGCCTGTTGGATTGCTAATCTGGAGCATGTGAGTCCAAATCATATGGCAATAATGTGTCTCAATATTTCTTTCTCTCATTTTCCTTCCCCTTCTACTTCTTACAGATATCCTAGCATCGACAAAATAAGCGTCTATTATTTCAATAAGAAAAATGTGTCATAGTTATTCAAAGGCCTGCATTGTAAATGATCGCCTAATTGATTTATAAACGTCATAATTTATATTTAAGCCTTGATAAAATGTTGTTAAAAGTCTTCTTTTGTTTCCCATATAAATATCATTGAAATGCTATGATAATATAGTCGACAAATATTATTTACGAGGGCAGCGGAGGCCTTAGATCCAGCCACTTGTCCCTGATGACCTACTGAACTTAGCATCTGTGAGTTTCATTGTTTCTAAAGACAACTGATATTATGTCTTGATGCTGAGTAGTGCTCGAATAAACAGTCATGTGATACAATTCTATTCTTCCATCCTCTCTTCTTCTCATCAATTCTAGTCTAAACCATTCTTCAATTAAAATCCATTATTCTATTAAACTTCCTTCATTCTGCTGTTCTATTCGACCGATTCCTCAGTTCTATTTCACACTTCAATTCAATTCTACTCCATCATAGTCATTCATTCTATTCTGCTTATCGTTTCTACTGTATTCCATTATATAGTCTTCTATTCTACGCTATTCTATTCACGACTTTGGAACAGGACTTTGTAAGGTCCAGAAGACTTGTGCTATAATATACAGACAAGCGACCCATTTAGTGAGGCAATGCTAAGATGGTCCACATTTGGTTCACAGGTGCAAAGGTCGGGACTGTGTGAACCTCGCTCACTGACATCACATAAACTCTGGATATATTCTGGGTTGATACGCAAACAACTCACTTTCAATCCGTCATCAAGCTCAGGTTCATCTATTCATCATCCCTTGCTCACTGTACAATCGAAATTGTAGCCTCGTCTCTTCAAGAACTCCAGTCGATACATTGATTCTCTGTTCTCTTCCTCAAAGACAGCTGCTCTGGCCTCTGTCTGTCTGTCTGTCTCTTTTCTCTGTCTGTCTGTCTGTCTCTTTTTCTCTGTCTGTCTGTCTGTCTCTTTTTCTCTGTCTGTCTGTCTGTCTTTTTTCTCTGTCTGTCTGGCTCACCCTCTTCCTCTCTGTCTCTCCCAATCTTTCTGTCTCTCTGCCTCTCACTCTCTGTCTGTTTCTCTATCTCTCCCTCTCCGTCGATTGCACTTGCACCTCTAGCAGACATCGATCTCTAAGCAACCAATCCAATATGACGTAACGCTCGAGAACAAATTGTTGCCCAGTGACTGTCATTACTGAGTTATTAATGCATTAGGAATCTGGAGCTTACGACTATGATAACCGCAGAGTTCTTGTCTCTCCTTCTCGTGTTGGTAAACAATTTCGACTGCAATTAATGCTGTTGAGATCATGTGCAGAGCCCTTGTGATATTTATCTAACATGAAACATAATATATAAAATGTTTTCTTCCATAGAAAGAGACTCGAGATGTGCCTAAGAATAAGAGTGGGTCGCAGAACAACAGAAACAGAGTATTTATTATGCAATCACATGAACCTTAGACATCCGTGAATACTAAAACTCTCTTTAAACGTCGTCGCCTAAAGTTGAGACAGAGACATATGCACAGATACAGCGAAAAGGACAGACAGAGAGAAAGACAAGCAGAGACACACGGACACACAGAGATAGAGAGGAGAAGAGAGCGAGCGCGAGAGAGAAACAGAGACAAATACGGACAGACTTCTGTTGCAATTGTACTTTGAAGAGATGTAACCATTCAAGTTGCAACAGACACACACACACACATCGTGTGACAATTGTGACGTAATTAACTTTACAGAGCTCCAGCAAAAGACCAAAATAAGTCTACTATGCTCAGGATCTTTAAAAAGATAACATATGCATGCATCTATTATCCATCCATAATCAATAAATCCATCTTTCCATCCATGCATCAATCCATCCACCCTACCTTTAAGCAGCCTTTTCCAAACGTAGACATAGTGAGTATCGGTGACCGCGTAATCTATGGCATCTAATTTGTGGCGTCGTGAGGGTCCGATATGGTCAGGGTAACCGTAGTAATTGTCGGATAGGGTCAGGGTACCCGTCGTGAGGGTCGGGTAGGGTCAGGGTTAGAGTTTGTGTCGTCTGTAGTAATTTCTGTCAACGATATCACAATAACAATAGTCTTGTGGTGTCAGCAGGAAGTAAGCTTATAACGCACACAAACATATTATAGGACAAGCCCAAATTATATGGACCCCAATACTATAAGTTTCCTGTTTTATCGAGATTGCTTCGGTCTATAATTATTACATACGATACAAACCCTAACCCTATCTGACCCTCACGACGCCAAGAAATCAAGAATTCTTATGAACTACGACACTCCTACGGCACTCAGATCTCATTAATATGATTACGTCATTTCAAGCGGTCATCTCTACCTGACAATAGTCCATACGACGATCAATGTTAGCGATCAAATCAAATCAATTTATTCAGCGACCAAGCAACAACAACAACAAAATCACATACGGTTTGGTTAACAAGCAAATTTATGGTCGCCCAGGAGACCCAAAAGAGGCTGAGGGCCCCGCAAGCCAGGGCCACCTGGACGATACAAGGTGGTACAATTAAGATAAACTAGCCAGCTAACGAAATTACAATTAAATGATGACTCGAAACGATTATTTATTCAATAGTGGACAGGCAAGAACAAACAATAATTATTTACTACTGCAAGAGAAGAACAAAAAAGGCGATAGCGAAGTTTATGTGTATACATTTCCCCCGATATAACAACTATGCCATTGTTTCAGATAAATAAATACCCAACGTGTGTGTGTCGAGGCAGAAAAATTGAAATGGAGTAAACATACCCGTAGGGTTATTAGACAAACCCTCGAACCAAACCAAACAGAAGCAGCTGTAGCCTACGGGAAAATTACTAATCGCTTCGCCGCTCTTATTAGTAATTACCGATCTATTAAAGATCGGTAATTAAACTCGTATTAAATAAGTAATTGTTATTACACAAATCAGTGTAGATTCCATTGTTATTTTGACTTTAAAACAAATCTGTAAAAGAGATAATAAGTTGAAATTTGATAATAATAATTATTAAGTCAACAAATGACGATGGATCATAGAGGCAACACTCGATGCTCAAAATACAAGACGCTGACGTTTGCTATCATCTATCGATTGCTGTTTAAGTGAAATGCAGCCATGGAGTAATATAATTCCGAATTTTACCTAAGACTATCACTAAGATTGAATTATCTTCTGGAAAAGACAATAAGTGGCTTAGCGGCGACTTCATAATCTGCCTAATAATCCCCTAATGTAACCAGGAAGTCGATAACCATCCACATTCCGAAATGTAATATCCAACAAGGTCCCCGCAGGCATTAACCTACAATGCTCGCAGTTTCTGATAGGCCTATACGTATCTGCAATGAAAATGAGTCTATAGTAGCGATGGATAATTAGGATATTATTATACATAGGCCTACACTACAGCTCACACAGTTGCGTCACCTGAACTATTATACAATACGCATAAAGAACAGTCTTCAGAATGGTTCAGCGTCTATAACGGTCGGGCTAATATAGGCCTATTATGCCTCTAGCTCTCTTAACCAACAGGCTAAGTGTGCTTGTTCGTGTGGCTATTATAGGTCTATAGTCATATGTAGCTATAATGTAGGCTATCTGTCTTAGCTATCGGGTCTCGATTGATAAAAAATACGTTTGCTCAAGCAGTCAAATGATCATCGTGGTTGTCAACATTGAGGTTGAGAGGCTATATTATTGTGCAGCTCTCACAGACAGAAAGACAGACACGCAGACAGAGATAGACAGACAGACAGACAGACAGAAAGACAGACAGACAGACAGAGATAGAGAGACAGTTATGAAACAGGGCTTCAAGACCTAAATATTAGGCCTATACGCCCTATAGCCTAATATAATGTACTTTTAGGCCTCCGTATAATCTGTCGTAGCGACCGGATCTTGGACCATATAATTTTGACAGAAGAACGAAATAGTCTAACACGGTTCACGACGTGTTTATAACGTAGGTCCAAGCTGGGACTATTATTCCGTAATAATAGTCCCATGGGTTCAAGTAGGCCGACTGTCGCTTAGGCCTAATGTTTTCTGAGACACGTGTGACTGGAGTCCAACCCTCTCTACCCCTCCACCCGACAGCTAAAACACTAATAATAGGGGGACCAGTCGGATATTAAAAATTCTCCCGAAAACAAACCAGCTGAACCATAATTATGTTTATAATGTAGGTCCAGGTAGGTATAGGCTGTCTGACCCATTTTTATAAGGGCGCACGTGCAATTGCCTCCATTCCTCCCGCAGCTGCTCTAGGCCTGCGTTGGGTAATTGGTGGGAAATCCCACAGCTTTTTATTCCACGTTAGATCAAGGATTATGCTCAGAGGTTGAAAGGCAATTGCTGTCACAGACAGAGACAGACAGACAGAGACAGACAGACACACATAGGCCTACAGAGACAGACAGACAAAGACAGACAGAGACAGACAAACAGAGATAGACAGATCATGGACCCCAGGCGTCTATGGACAGACAGAATAAAGCCTCGTCTATTCAACTTGTATAGTGATTTGTCATCTAGCTACCTCCTGCTTTTTATGGCTCGAGGGATCATTCGCCCCCAGTTTAATCCTCTATGCAAGCTTAAGACTGACACCATCTGAATCCGAATAAGCTTAAGCCTCTATGCATGTATGATGTAGCCTAGTTGTTTGCGAATCAATCTAAGAGTATCACATGCCTGCAAATATTACTACTCAGAAGTCGACTTATAAACCTACATCATGCAATGAGAAGGTCTATAGGCGTATGCCTACGTAGGCCTGAATATGCCTTTAGCCTAAGATTGTAACTTGTTCGAATGGTAAGAGGTATAATAATGCGCTGACTGATCGAGACTGCAGAGACCTGTGTACGTGTCAGTCAGCGATTAGGAATTATATTAAGCCACAGTTTTTTGCGTTCGATTGACGAGCGGTCACGAGCCTGCAGTTTCTGAACGCACGTTTGGTGCATATAGGGCCAGCCTATAATAATTATTATGCTACGTCGCTTTAATTGTATCTATCCGAGGGAGTTCAGAAAGTGCATAATTATCTTACTGACGACACGGTTGAGAGGTTCTGTTGCACGACCCACCGGGCGCATCTGGGTCTCTCATCTGATTACAGAGTATACATGCATATGTATGTAACCTAGGCCTATAACTTCTTTTCCTGACTTCAACTATTAAATGCCACTTACAGGAGAGAGCGCAGAGCAAAGAAACGTAGGCCTATAATCTGTCTGTCAGTCTTTAATTACGGCCTACAATATCTCTCTGTGTCTCTGACTGTCTGACAAGATATAATCTCGAACACAAATTCACACAAACGTACAAAGAAACAAGCGGACATAACTTCAGCCAGACAGAGACAAGCACGCAGACACATATTAATATACTACACATAGAGTATTATAGACAGACAGACACATAGACAGACAGAGTGTGATTGTCGAGTGAGGGACATGTATATTGATCTATTGGTCCAGAGCAGGGCCTTCTATCCCTCCCGCCCCTCCCCCAAAGCAGCCGGACTCAGAAACTCACGACTTTCCATTTTCCCCTCAAAAATATTCTTCCATCCCCTCTGACCAGTCCTCCCCCCCCTATTTCTGAAAAGTATACATTATAAAATGTCCCCATCCCATGTTTTCCACTGGACGCACTTGCGCCCGCATGCCGCATGGTATAGGGATGGAATCCTCTGATATCTTATCATAGTATAGAACTGTGTCTTTATAGTCATGCACTTGATCGTTCGTTGACTTAACCGTCATTTGACTCTCCATGTTAATTATAGTCCTAGTCCTATAATTCTATTATTCTCTAGATTCTAGAACGTTCTCTTAAATATACTCGAGAGCTGATTAATAGGATGATAATTAGTAGCTATACGACAATAATTGTATGCCAATTAATATAATAGTAATATATTTGAAAGCTACTTAGTCGTCACACTCTTTTAGACCACCATTCCACACATTAATTATATGTCTGGCATGTCAATTATTATTATTATAGGCTATTATTGCGATCTATAGGGTCATGAAAGTACACAATACAATGATGCACCACTGCGAAGAGGCCTATGCAATAACCATGTAGGCCTAATTAATAGTCTTCACCGGGCATTTTGATAACCCATGCAGTTGATTATTAGGCCTATTATCAAAGCTATAATAATAATAGTAGCCTAATAATATTATTATGCTATTAATTGTTATTCAGAACACGCTACGTAATAACGATAGTCTTATAACAGAAACCAGTTCATTAGAATCCGCCAAAGCTACTTACTTAGGCCTGCGTAGGCTACGGTCTCTACGAGATGCTTACGTACCATTTAACAGCGACCACTGATTGACCAATTGACCAATGACCACTTTCAGTCATCAATCTGCCTCCGAGGACACACAGGCCTATGTACACCGCTGGACAAACATTTCTGCATAATTTGCTGGACTGACCGCGAATAATGAAACGCGTTTCAGCGGCCAAAAAGCCCCGAAGGCCACCAAGATGTTTGGAGTTCGTGATGGCATTTATTCTATAGTAATAATAATTATTGTTATGTATGCTGCGATGGCCATGTAGGGCCTAACACCAAAACGTTGTGGCAGATTATGTCCGTCAGATAGACAGAATATTCTGTAGGTCCTGCACCAAAGACGTCGCCATCTTTCGACCGAGGATGTAATATCGTCGATCATTCAATTTCATGTGTTCGGATCTTTCGAAGAGAAACCTAAGTATAACAATAATTATATGAATCTTGCAGTTATGCATGACTGATAATGAAACTGACATCTTTTAGTGCTCATTAGAAGTATAGCCTATGGGTCTAGATATCGAGTATCCCTCTATCGAAACAGATCTCGACTATATACCCCTATCGAAATAGAATATTATCCTGTGGAAATTGAGTATCCTCCTATCGAAATAGAGTATCCCCCTATCGAAATAGAGTATCCCCCTATAGAATTAGTGAAATAAAGTGGCTAAATTGGACTCCATAATTTAGCAGCAATTGCCCGAGAATGCATTGTCGGATTAGGCATCGTTTCAGACCCCACTAGGGACCTTGCGATGCTCCCCAGAACCCCTAGTCGAGAGTAGGTATCGGCGTTCCGGTTGTTCTTTATTTAGGACGGGATCCCTGGGTAGCCTATAGGCCTGGATCAAGGGTGTCCGAGACCGACAATTCGGTTCGAATCTTGTCTTCTTTAGGTCGAAGGTCATTTGGATGACGTCGTTTCGATCGATGTGGACGATGAGAAGATCTAGGACCTTGATTCAAGCTGCTGCTCTCCTATCATCGCTTTTTATTCTTTTACGTAAGTCGATATTCATCGATCTGTAGGCAGCTACTATAGATAGCAATTTGTCATAATAGATCGATTGTCGATTCCACAGTTCTTTCCTATATCATTGATCAACGAATAGTTAATCTATTATAGGCCTATAGGCGTGTATGCCTATATGCCTATAGGCGTGTATGCCTATATGCCTATAGGCGTGTATGCCTATAGGCCTATAGGCGTGTATGCCTATATGCCTATAGGCGTGTATGCCTATATGCCTATAGGCGTGTATGCCTATATGCCTATAGGCGTGTATGCCTATATGCATACTCTGCTCATGATGACAGTATAGGCCTGTGGATTTTATCTCTTGCCAGAGACAAATTGAGCCTATGCGATTATGCTTACTTTAATGACCAAACACACCTTAATACTTACTGACTTATAAGATATGATATGATCAAATAATATTATAATGACCCAGCATGCATAAATTGACATCATATCCTTATAACATTATCTTGGCTATAACAGCTAGGCAACACCACCGCGTAAGGACCTTGAGCAGGTCTTTCATTCACACTTTCTCGTGGCGCTTCGGCGTGTAAACTCCGACACACATGTAGTCGGGACCGCTTCTGAGTGGTAGGAGACTTGAAGGGGCGATATAGAAATGTGTGAATAGCCTATATAAATAAATAAATATAATGACATAACGTATTATTTTGCTAATAACATGATTTGACCTACTTTATTGGCCTAATATGACCCTAATTACACAAATGACTTAACATGATAATAATTATGATGATGATGATGATGATGATGATGTGCTATTCACTTGAGCAGTAGCGACAGAAGACCAGAGATACGACGGATGGTACAACAACAGAGCCAATCCGTCATGGGGCTCTGCAGGTAGAAGCCACAGTATAATTATATAATTACATAATTATAATATATATATAATTATAATATGTGGGGCGCGGTAGTGTAGTGGTGAAGGTCGCCGCCGTGCAACCGAAGGGTAACAGGTTCGAATCCCACCCGCCGCGTAAGGACCTTGAGCAAGTCCTTCACTCGCAATTG
>JAQFXW010002834.1:0-12579 GCA_034693945.1 Dendrobaena attemsi
GAGGGAAGGCAGAGAGAGACAGACAGCGAGACAGACAGACAGAGACAGACAGAGACAGAGGGAGGCTGTAAGAGGGAGCTAGAAGTAGAGGTAGAGAAAGAGGGAAGTAGAGATAGAGGCAGAGAGACGGAGGCAGAATACGTGAGGGATGACTGAGGGATGAAGTGAGCAAGGGATGGGAGAGGTGGAGGAAAGGGAGGGAAGGGTGTTCTGGCGCCGGATGTAATTATTTGTAACCCGAATCTCGGAACCCTGCGGAAGATGCTAGGAAGAGGATCCTCTGCTGTAAGGCCACACGATACACATCCGCTGCTGCTGCTGCTGCAGCTGCTTGAGATGACGATGAGGAGGATGAAGGATGCGAAAGATGAGCAGGATAAAGAGTAGGATGAAGGAGGAGGAGAACGAGGAGGAAGTGGAGGAGGAGGAGGAATGATGCAGAAGAGAAGGAGTTTGAAGGATGCGGAGTAAGAGTAGAAGGAGGATTAGGGTGTATTAATAGTTTACTATTCCTGTACCATTAATGAGTTCATAATTCTCCTGCTCCCTTTGGCTAAATAGGATATGTTACAAATTCACTTGCGGGCAACTGGCGTTTCACTTTCTGTGCCCTCGAAACCTAATTGTTTAGTGTAACAGATAGATGATATAATAAATATCTAATAATATTTATATTGGTTGCAAGGAGGGGGACCAGAAGTAGGGGAGGAAGTGGAAAAGGAGATTATGTCCATGCGTGTGATTATGATAACGACGATGATGATTGTTCTGATGATGATGATGTGGATGCGGATGATGATGTTGATGATGATCATGGTTTTGGTGATGATTATGGCGATGATGATGATGATTACGATAATGATGATGATGATGATGATGAACTAATGATTATGATGATGATAATGATGATAATGATAATGATGACGACGACAACGACGATGATGCGTAGTAAAACAGCGGACAGGGCAAGACCGATGAAGCTGTTCAAGCGTTCTCTGTCTCTCTCTTTTTCTGTCTCTCTCTGTCTCTGTCTGTCTGTCTCTGTCTGTATGTCTCTCTGACTGTCTGCCTGTCTATGTCTCTCTCTGTCCCTCTGTCTCTCTCTCTGTCTATCTGTCTGTCTGTTTGTCTCTTTCTGTCTGTGTGTGTGTCTCACTCTCTCTCTCGCTCTCTCTCTGTATCTCTCACTGTGTCTCTGTCTCTGTCTCTCTGTCTCTATGTCTCTGTTTTTCTCTCTCTGTCTTTCTGTCTCTGTCTGTCTGTCTGTCTCTCTCTGAGTTCGAGTTCAATTCGACTGCAGTAACTCAATGCGAGCACTTATGTTAAACATTATGGCGTTTCGAGTTACGCGAAAATAGCAAAAGGGTCGAATGTTTCGCTCTACACAACTTATCCCGACAGAAAGAAAGACGACACTTAAAACATACTCGATCGACTCGATCGTTGAAGGGTCTTCACAAGAACCCCCCCTCCACACCACACACCTACACACACCACACCCCTTCCAAGCACACATACACCTACACCCACACACACCACACCCCTTCCACGCACACCTACACACTCATACACCACTATACAACGCAGTCCTGATACAGTGTTAGACATAAGTTGGCCATCAAATTCTATGACCTCCGTTAAGGTGCACGGTCTTCCCCATGCGTTATAGTTCAGATTTGGTCTCTAATTCGAGAATCAGTCTCTGCAAAATCCTGCAGTCTGCACGTCCCGAGGCCTAGTCCTATACACTAGTATACAGTGTACGCCTGTGTCCACTCCGCGAACCGGTAACCTACATGTTGTTGGCCCGGCTACGTGGAACAGTCTTCCACTTGGCCTTCGTTCGCTACTTCTTGTCAATCCACTGCAGTTCTATAAATCACTTAAGTCTGTCTATTTTGGTCGTGTCTGGGCTGGGAGCGCCTCTGAGTGAGTAGTTCTTGAAGAGGCGCTATAAAAATGTCCAGAATGAATGAATGAATGAATGTCAGTGCATGCTCTCCTATAACAACATTGTTGCCTTTAATCACAAATTACAGGTTACACTTTTCAAGAGGCTTGTATACTTTACAGGCTTTATAGGTACATATCGCGATAAAGTATCCCAAGACTTGTTATCACCGATCTCAGTCCCTACTACAAAATTAGGTGATTGCGACAATTCTGAATGATGATGATGATGATGATGATGACGACGACGACGACGACGACGACGATGATGATGATGATGATGACAATATAATTACGATGAAGAATCTTGTTTACCTATACTGAAAATCTTGCGATAGTAATTTACGCACGGCTGTCGTGAGTATAAGTGCCTGTTAAAGTTATTTACTTATTCTTACCTTTTGTTAAAGTTATTAACGCTTGTAACGCATGTCTGCTGTTGACACAATTGTGTCATAATATATTATCTCGCTGGCATTCCACGATAATCCATCATTTAACGCCTATCTGGTGAAGCCATCTTAGCGACAACAGACACTCGAAAAGAAGCCTATAATCAAACAGTCTAGCTCAAGTGACTATACCTATACGGCCACTTTTCACCGTAATCCCCACCTCACACCACTCTTCCCTACACGACTTTGGCTGATCGCAGTCCAGGCAAGCGCACAAAGAAATCTGTCAAAAATTGTAGCTCATGCTGAAGGCACATTCCTCTGCGCTGAATTCAATACGATGCCAACACAGTTCACCCTCCCCTCCGACAAACAACAACGGACTAATAACCCTCCCCCAAGCCATCACCCGAAAGCAGACGGCCCCCGTCAAAAGCTGTTGGCGCGTAAATAAAAACATTCGTCTTATCGACGTATTTCGTATACGGTGTTTAGACCTAGGCATATACCCTGCCCTTTAAGACGACGTAGGCCTATATCTCATACTTTCAACGGGATAACCTGTTATTAGTCCGCCATCGCGGCAGGGTATAAAGCCGAAGAGACCCCATCACCGCCGTCAAGACTGAAAGCTGCTTAGGCCTATGTATATTATAATAATTATTATATATAACATATTATGATATTATATAGGGGCCTATATTTATTTATATATAAAATACATCATATATATATATACAAAACAAGTGCTGCAGGCTTTTGTTGATGTTGCGGCGACTATTCTTATAATGGTGACGAATGGTTTTGTCTGCGCTGCTCTCTCTCTATCAGACTGACGAGAATTTGTTGTCATGTCGAAGGTTGCCTTACAATCGGCGACGAGCCCTTCGTTTCACTCTTTCTCTCTCTCTCTTTACGTTGGATCCCTCGCATACCCTATAATTAGGCGTCGACGAAGTGTGTCATAGACGCAGACAAGGGTCGCGACGAAGACAGAGTAGCAGTGAGACGGAAACGTAGGGTCTACACGCAGACGTCGAAGCTGTCAAACGCTTCGAAATTAAGACGCGAGAGAAAAAATCGCGGTAATTTATGAGACGTCGTGAATCTCGTGATGTCAAATTAATGGTTGGCTTTAAACGCGAATACGAATAAACCGCATCGGGTGTTTAACTTTACGGAATGAGTCGTCTCTTAACGAAAAGGAGCAATCCTTTAGGGCTTTGGCTACAGCTTGGAAGACAGACAGGGGGTGTGAACTTGAAGTGTTGACGACTTCATTTTCTTAGCCTCGGCATATGAAGACTTCTGGCCATATTGACCAATCTTCTCTAGCGAATAGCTTATGATTTGAGTCGAATATATAGGATAACAACATGCAAAGTCTCTTTATACGCCCTTGCAAGATAGGCCTACACAGAAAAGCTAGTATTATTTTTTTATAAATGGATTCAATATAACATACAGGCCTATAATTATATTCATAATACATTATCTTAGAGGTGAGAAAGGTCTAACAAAAAGTAATGTAGGATTGTAGGTTATACTGTAAAGTGTAGGCCTGCGTGACCTCCACGAGCAGTCTCTATAGAGCGCTGCTTTATCGTGATCTTCCAATGGTGTTGAGAAGGTATCGGCTAGTTTTAAAAATGCTATAGAGTAGGCAGCCGCAATAGGAAGCATTTACTGTCGACTTAAGCTTACTCGGGAACTTTCTTGGCAATTTCTTTTTGTTGGCGAATGTTATTCTTTTTTTGCTATGCTGTCTTTCTTACCTATTCTGTGACTATTTTGTTGATTGTGTTTCTCAAATAATTGATTTGATTGATTTGAATGGCGATTGAAACTGGAAAAAATAGACTAACAGTGTCGTTGCCTTGTTATAGGCTATTAGGGACCCATTTACATAAAGACACTAACTAAGACAGTAATTGCCACTGCAGTTAGGCCTACTACTTAGGCCTATTTATAGAACCTCTTCAAGAAAACTGATGACAGGAATGCAGATCATATATATGCTGCTCCTTCTGTTGGTGTTATTATCTACCATCCACATCCACCCGGGTTGCATGGAAACTGTGAGTCGACGGCCCCAGCAAAGAATACATGAATAATGAGGTCTTTTGTTGGATGAATATTACATTATTAACGTATTGGTTAAGGCTTAGCCTATGCCAATGTATGCCATATTGGCCTATGTGGTTCGAGGCGGCGCAGTGCATGTAATAGTCGCCGCCTTGAGTCCAAAGGGTCGCGGGTTCGATTCAAGTCACTAGTATGGACCTTGAGCAAGTCCGTCATTCACAGTTGCTCGTGGTGCTTAAAAGACTCCGACACACCTCCGGACTGTAGTCAGGACGACCTTTGAGTAGTATTTATAGATGTATGATATGCGACGTTTCTTGGCACCGCACAAAAGAAGCGTCAAGCATCGGTCCAGCGCCGTCCCTATCTATATACATGTATGTCAATTCAAGTTCACAGTAACTGTACTCTCAGAGCTCTCTCCATTCCGATGCCAGGTCAGAATCGAGGGAGATCAATACGTCATGGTGCAACGGCGGTAACATTGCCAATAGCACATACCTTAACCCCGACTCTTCTTACCATTCCCACACTTCATATGTATATATACATGTACAAGCTTACTCGTTGGTTTGAAAAATGCACTTTGTCGACAGAGAGTAATCTTCTGTATGTGCTCAATTAAAAATACCTTCGCTGACTTCGTTTCGCACGGGGCGGGGAGTCGTTTCACCGTCGTTTAGGGCGTTTCGCACCGAGCTGGGTACGGTTTTGTGGCCCAATTCTCTACGTTGATCGTTGAAATGAAGACGTCAGTGTCTCAGGCGGAGGGAAGGCTCATTAGGAGAACGTCAGTCTTCAGAAGGCGGATCGAGTAGACGCTGTGCGCATGAGGCTCCACCGACATTCAGGGACGGAGGGACGGACGGTAGACGGCCAGACCAGCGCGAGGTTAAAATAGACAGGGCAAAAACAGTTCCCTAATAATTATGGTCTTTGGTGTTGTGGTGTAGTTCGACGCTTCGTGTCTGAAGGGTCGCGAGTTCGAATCCACCTTAAGCCACTGCGTAATGACTCTGAGCAAGTCCTGTACTCACAATTGCTCTCGGGCGCTTCGGTTTGTTAACTCCGACGCCTCATTAGCGCTGCAGTCGGGGGCGCCTCTGACTCAGTAGCAGTTGTCTTGAACAGGCGCTATAGAAATCTCCTAGACAAAAATATGCTGATTGGCACACTTGACCAAGTAGCAGAGGTGGAAGAGTTTTTCAGTGTTTGATTTCTTTTGGAAAAGCTAAAACTTAAACCCGAAGAAATTTGGTTTTATGGATTTTAAATTTCTTATGTCTTAAAGCTAGCCTTTGTTTTATTCAATTGCTTAGAATTAGAACTATTATTGCAACAAAATTAACTGCTGTGAATCTTTTTTGTGCTTATCAGTCGGAAATCTCAACTGAATTAACTTAATCTGATTTGGAGTTTCTATTCATGCTATAGCCTACTGTATATATGAGAAATCCTACAACTGACAATGAATGCGTTGCTCTTTGTTCTTCAGATACATGTTTTGTTCAGTTGTTCTTATATATTCTGAGTGAATGAAAATGCAGATTACATTGGCAACTGTCTTATCCGGTAGGCCTCACCCGTATCCTATCAAGTGGGCCAATCATTTGGGCGAATTATCAAGAACGCGCAAATAAATTGGGTGCACGATCAAAAGCGCGAAATAGAAGAAGGCGCTATGGGCCTAATGTAGCATAGGCCTAAACAAAGAAAATTTGGCTACGAAAATTGACTATAGTTGGAAGAGAATGTCGTCGAACATCAATCATCAAAACGTCGGGATCTCTCATGTGATGAATTTCATTTGAACTTGGCTAAAAGTAAGGAGAAAGTTGTTTTACAAGTAGGCCTAATTAAGCGCTCCCAGTTAAATACTTTTTTGTTTCTTCGAATAGAGTTTATAATAATGGCGAAAGTGACCGTGGTGCAGAAATGCTATGTGTTTTTCTTACATATAACATTAATTGCGATCGAGCTTGCGTTTTGTTGTCACATTTCTTTATTTTCGCCCTGTGGATCGTGCTCCCAAGTGAGCGCACGTCCAATTGATTTTTACCCAAATGAACTTTGCCCAAATGATTGTGTCCAACTGATTTCGTCCATATGATTTTCGCCCAAATGACAGCGGACCGTTTTATCCTATTATTTCAACTTGCAAAGAAAGTGTTTGTTGTCTCCTGGATCTCTGTGCTGCATGGTATGCTGCACGATTGCAGTGCCTTACTATCAATGTTTCAAAGCCTTCTTCTAATTCTTGTTTCTCGCATGCCATCCGCCACGGCTCAATCCTGAAGGTTCTCCTACATGTACGTCTGACTTCTCCCTCTCCCTATGAGTTTTGCCGGCGTCTGAAGACTATGCTTAGCAGCAGTGCCTTTATCTGATTGGGTCGTAGCGCCAAGAGATCTCTAGGTTACTCCAATAGGCGCTTCATAAATTGAGGCTAACAATTACATGTAGGATTAGACTATACCATTTTACTTTACTATATATACTGAGGTAACACAAACTGAAATTCGCCTTGCTAGTCTACGTCCTGCACAGCTGCATATGGTCGGAGCAGGAACAGTCTTTGCCGAGTTCAACATTGACACCGCACCCGACTGAGGCCTAACCATCCCAGCTCGACCCAACTAAAAACGGCCTCATTTGTAAGCCTAGAAGCGTGTACGTGTGCATGCTTGGATGAGAGTAGACGCCATAGATGATGTATTAGGTCGTAAAGATCACGTTAGAGATGATTGCTAAGAGGCGGTAACTTAAATCCCTCCAGTTGCCACCGCTTATATCTGAGTGCTGAGGGGCGCAATGGGCGTAATAGGTCAAGCAAGTTGCAGCAACGCGAAACAGATCAAACGAAACGAGTCCAGAACGCTTGTAGCAGCGGATTCCCAGAGAGGTTAACGCTTGACATGCATAGAATAAAATAATTCAACACTTAATTTTACACTTTTGGTTTGAATGTGGGTGAGTGGAATTGGTAGGGGACGAAGAAGAGTTCTCTACACTGATTCAATCATGCAATTGGCTATTATTACAGCTCCCCCATTGGTGATAGATCGACCAATAAGATTAGGCCTGTTAACAAACATGACTCTCGTGGCACTACAGTGTTCCCATCCACATTGTTGTAAGTCTAACTATGAATAATTTCTTGATACATGATCATACATCATTCCATGCATAATAATAAGCTTAATTATGATTCTGGACTAAATTCCCGCAGGTCCTATTACACAAACGTTTACTAAGTCTCTTAAATAATTATAGTAAGATCACAAAACATTGTGTAGGCCTAGGTCTAACTAAATCTATAGCCCAATACATAATCGCACATGTGGCTCATACATTTCCTTTTCCATTTCATGAATTCGCAAGTACATGCACGCATTGACGCATTCACGCACACGTGCGCGCAGACGTAGCCTACAATATAATACATGTTTATTATGATATTCGTGTATAATAATATGAAAGCACACTTGAACGGTTTTTCTGGAGGCAACATGAACTTGTGGAGATCCGTTTAGCCTTACGCTAAAGCCTGAAGAAGATCAAAGTCTTCCTGATTACAGATGTCAAAGTCCTTGGACATGTCTATGAACCAAATTCTGACTGCAGATGGCTCTAAACATTGAACCCATATAATCTATCTCGAAGTTCAATCGCAGCGTATCGATAAATATATATATATAACCTGGTATTGCAGCGCTTCTGGTCACTTCGCGTTCAGTTCTCGTTGCGGAGGTTTGATGTTGTCTGCAGCTCAACCGATCGAAGCTTCATCGTCCAAAGGAAGAGTTGCTGGTGATCGGTAGTGCTCCATATTTTATGGGACACTGACTTCAATCCGCACGAGAAGGAACGAGGGAGAGACGATTAGAAAGGCAAAGAGGAGAAATTTCAGAGGCGATCGATAAGTTTAGTTGAAGGACATCTAGTGGGTATAGAAAGAAGTGCATTTTCCCGAAAATAGAATAGGTCTAAGCATTACTCGAGTCTATTCCGTTCAAAAGGGGACAAAGAACAACACGAGAAAGACCAATAGATTGCATTAACTGAACTTCGGCGATTTCTGGTGATTAAACTGGTCTTTGGAATCGATTGACTCGTCACGGCTCAATTAACTGATCTCCGGGTGAACGAACTGATAACATATACACACAGTCCCAGTGAGTAGCTTGAGATTCTGCAACGAGCACAGATCACTGAGGTAAACCAAGCGTCCATCTATACCGTTCACGTGGAAGCCAGCTCCGTAGCCAACAGCGTCAACAATGGAGATCTCGTTGTACGCCGTGGAAGAGGACATCTGTCAGCAGCTGCCAGTCGTGAACGGATCCAATTCGACGCTTAACGACGAGAAACCGGAAGGTCTGTACATCGCCTACAACGTCATGTTGGCCGTCATCACCATCATCATCATGTTCAGCATGGGGTCGGGAATCAAGGTCACCGACCTTCTCGTCGTCGTCAAGAGACCCGTGGGACCGATCATAGGAGTCGCCTGCCAGTGTCTGCTGATGCCGGCCGCCTGCTTTGGCTACGCTCTGCTGCTCCAGCTGGAACCTAATCTGGCCATAGGGATGGTGATCGTCGGCTCCTGTCCAGGCGGCTCCATCTCCAACATCATCTGCTTCTGGACGAAGGCGGACGTCACGCTCAGGTAGACCGGCTGCTGACCCCAATTGGGAAGCACTGTAATTAATGATCAGTTTATGAGGCGTCTCTTAGAATGGGGCGGCGGTAGTGTAATGGTGAAGGTCGTCGCCTTGTAACCGATGGGTTGCAGGTTCGAATCCCACCCGCCGCGTAAGGAACTTTAGCAAGTTCTTCGCTCACAATTGCTGAAGCGCTTCGGCGTGTAAAACTCCGATACACCTGCGGACTGTAGTCCGGACCGCCTCTGAGTATTAGTGGTCTGTAAGAGGCGGTATAGAAATACACAAATACAAATACAATAACCTCAACAGGTGCGATGTTCGTATGACTCGATGTAACTCTATTATTAATGAATCTATGTTACTCTAAATGTAACTCTGGGCTACATGATTAGAGCGACGTGGCTTTGTAGCGGTGTGTTCGGCGTCTTGTAGCCATAATTTATAGGATCTTAGGTAGAATCTACCTCAAGCCACTGCAATGACCTCGAACAAGTCCTTCACTGCATGGCAACTACTCTGCGGGTTGCTAGTAGGCTATTGTGGATTAACCAATCTATGCGAAGATTAACTTATATAGGCCTACTCTAAGCACTATGATCACGTTTCATAGCCTCTAATAGGTAGGCTGAATCCTCTTTCGCTAGGTGGTGTAATACGGAGGTGCTTCGGCATGTTGACTTCAAGAGCGCTGCGTAAAGTCAAACTGGTAGTGGGAAAAAGTCGGTGGTGCTCCGAGGTCAATTTCCAGAAGGCAGAGGGGGTGGAGCAGCTGTTAAGGCGGGTGCCTTTTTGGACTAGGATTGGAAGGCGGAGGAGCAGAAGAATCAAGATATGATGACTATTTGAAAAGGCGAGACATTAACTTTGAGTGGAAAGCTTGAGGAATGATAGATAGGGGAGACGTATGCAAGGCAAGTTTGATGCTTGAGAGTAATGAGAAGGGAACATGAAATGCATATGGTGATAATTCCAAAGCTGAGATGCAGCATGGGATACAGTTTGGTTGGAGAACCTGAAATGGCTAGTCACTGCAGGGAGACGAGAGAACCCAAAACATGAGGAGGATCGGCTGGAGCGAATTGACTGGATGATTAAGAGTTCGCGATGATATTTAGACTAGGAATATTGTATAGCGCTGTACTTGAAGGACTTTGAAATACCTATGCTTGTCCACGGACTTTAAGCCAATGAAGCGATTTGAGGATGGAGTGATTATGACGATGTTTGGATGTTCGAGTGACTGCACGGGCAAGTGCCTTGAGATTAACTGCAAGCGCTTAAATTGGGTAGATTCAAGGACGAGGAACAGAGAGTTGCAATAATCGAGTTTTGAGTGGACAATGGAGGTAGCAATGGTGAAAGCACTTTTAAAGTCCAGCATGGGCCTAATGCGGCGGAAGTCGCCTACGTGAGTGAAGTAATTGCGAGACATGTTAGAGATGTGGATTGCAAAGAAGAGGTGTGAATCATAAGTAACACTAAGATTATTGGTGGACCGGCATTTTCTTGATTTGCTCGGGTGGAGACCTAGAATGATGAATTCAGTTATGGAAGAGGTTGCGAGCAGTAACTGGAGGCCTTGGCAGAGAAGGATCGGGATGACAAGTAGGCATAGATTGGAACCAGATAAGAGCACTACCAGGTATACCGAACCCAACAGGACAATTGACCATGGAGGAGGGCGTGATCAATGGTGTCAAATGCAAAAAAAGGGATGTCGATTTGTATACGCCCTAGCGCCTGACGAGGTGCTATACATTTTTGTAGAATGAACGAGTGAACAAATGAATGAATAACTCGAGTTACAAATTGTAAGGGTAGCTGATTGACTGACTGCTAACCTTACACAGATTCCCTTCTCTGAGGCACCTTACAAAGTTGAAAGAAATGATCTTAAATTGTGATCTGATGCTATCCGATGTGGTTATCACTAGTACCAAGCTCACTATTTAATCTTAACTGCAATTTTGACTTAATCTGCAGACCCAACAGTATTCGCAATTTATAACTATACTCGTCTCCCTTACTTTTATCGTAATGGTTCTTCAAAGAGTTATGCTTGATAACGAGTGGACATGTTCAAAGCAAAGTCCAATAACCGTTTTAATCTTTAGATCATAGAATACAGAACAAAAGAAAACATCGATAATAACAAACTCTGTGGTCTATTATTTGGCCTTACATGTATAACAGCTATGCATAAGCTTAATTACTATTGAACTGAGTATTGCATAGACCCCCTAAGAGATTGTTCGGACAAAGGCACGCAACAGCAAAAGGGTTACAGTGTAAACCCAACACAGAATCCATCTCAACCTTCCTTCTTTTTGTAATATATTACGTATATCATCTGTAATAATTATATAACTAATGTCTGTAATATATTAACATCTGTACAATGTGCATAATTATAGTGCTTTTTGTGACGGTACGCGCCGAGACGGCGTACTGGGAGTCTGGGACCTTTTGAAGCTATTACAATTAAATATATTTATATTCAGTGTTTAAGAAATGATAGTAAACTTAAAACTGCATATTGTGCTTTAAACCTCATAAAGTAGGCTAGGTTTGCAAAATGTAAGTACAGGTCTAGGCTACAGGCCTAATGACCAATAAGAACGTCATAAGTTTTTAAAGGATTTAGTGCTAATAGATTTGCAAAATCTGAGTAATGACTAAAAATGATCATCAGCTTTTTAGGACGTGGAGAACCCCCGAAACAAAATGTGACGAAGAATAGTATAAAATAATAGGGTAAGGTAACTATATCTTTCAATAATAATTAATTGAAGATATATAGTGCGTAGCTATACTTGACTCATTCTATGATCTTAACTGGCAATCATATCTAGACGTACTATTTCTGTTTCATCTCTTATAACTGGGCTCAACACAGAGGGAGCGCCTCTTATTAGGCCGTAGCCTCGTAGGCCTGATGAAAGAGGCGCTTAATTAAGAAAACTATAGATGCAACATACAATACTTTTTTTTATTGTCGTAGAGCTTTTTCTTTCGTTTTTTTTTCTTGCGGGAACCAACAGGGACGGCGTCCGGAAAGTTTTTCGGCAGTTCTTTTAACTTCTTTCAAATTCAACGTTTTAGAAGATTTGTCTATTGTAATTACATTTTCGAAGATTTAGATTTTCCCAGGGGCGTGACTTTGTTTGGTCTGAAAAGTGGGGGGGGGGGGTGTACAAATTTATTCTCCGAGAATACTTTGGTCTAAAAAGTGGGGGTACAATGTATTCTCCAAATTTACTTTTTCATAAAAAGTTGGGTTTAACTAAATTGCTTCTTTTGTGGCATATTCTACTAGGGAATGACCGGATTTTGGTAGGGATCCGGATCCGGGCCGGATTTAGGGTATCCGGCAGTATCCGGATTTGCAAATACTTGGGTCCAAATATCCAAATATCAAGAAATGTATAATTATTAATCATTTCACGCATCGAAATCCTTGTCGAGATCGACTTCTTCCGTTA
>JAQFXW010002835.1:0-12577 GCA_034693945.1 Dendrobaena attemsi
GGCTAACCAAATTGCAAAGCCGTTTGAAAATTCTAAATTCTGATCTTATAGAATGACAAGCTAAACCGTAGAATGCGTTCCGTCTAAATTTAATTTGTTGATGACATAGTTATGTGACTGCGTGCCGTTCATATCAAATGAAATTGCGACTGACAGAGTCCAGCCATCACATGCGCGTTGAAAGCCTTTTTGATGGAGCAACTTTCGCGAACCATTGGTCCATTGCTCAAGCGTTGTTCAGCATCGTACCAACCTGTGTGTGCATTTGTAGATTAAAATATTTCTATGTTTCGGCTATAGTTTGGTAACAGTTTTGCAGGAAAACACTCTGGGAACAAGAAAATCACTACCTGTTGTTCATTACTTGCTTGCAAGAACGATATTTGCCTCCTTACATCATACGGCAGTTGTCAGATTTCGCCAGGATACACTGCAGCCTCAGTTATAAGTGTTACGTGGCGAATCAGAGAAAAAAATCGATATATAGGGGCCTAGTTTAGCCTAAATAGATAGATGGTTAGCAGCGCGTAGACCTATTAAAGCTATCAACGATTAAGATAAATCTCCCTTAAAAAAGTGCACATAATGTGAATCATTACAACGGATGTTCGCCTTGAGAAGACGGTCAAAACTCCGACGAACAGAAGGTGTCCTATTTTGACTATTACTAACTAGGTGACGACATATTGCATTTTATAAACCGTTTCACCTATAATATAGGCTTGCAATGCTTTGAGGATATTATTATAGTGTAACTTCAAAGCAATCATTACAAAACCTTTGAGAATTGAAACAACCGATTGATTTAATAAGCGAATGTTGCTTAGAAGCCTACGCCAGGCAAATTGAGGCAATATCTTGAACAGGCCTACGTTCTTCTGATAGAGAGAATACACAGAGTAGGAATTAAGCCAAAAAAATAATGTCGCTGAGGAATCGGGAAACAGATATTAAGTGTCCTTCAAGCCCATCGGACAAAAGCCCAGGACTAAAGCCCCCGGACTAAATCCCCCAAATAAGACATAAGACCCTCTGCATGATACTTAACTTAAAATTCTGCGGAAGATGCGATTGAGCCTCTTTGGATATGTAGCCAGACTACTGTAACAGCCTCCAGTGACACCAATCAGCTATGGCAATGTCTGATCCGTCACAGTGGAAAAGACCCCTCCACGGAAGACCACGACACCCTTGGCTATCAACCATCTCGTTGGACTTGAAACACATCAGCGAAGCCATGATCTCGGAGGAAGGTCGACGACTTTGGAAAAGAGTTATTGCTGCACATGCAACGCCTCTGGAGAGCACGAATGCTTCATGAATGAATGAATGAATGAATGAATGATGAATGAATGAACGCGATAGTTCACATGACGTTATAAATGCGATTAGTAACACAGGAGGTGGAATGAAGTATTAACATTTTCATCCGTTATCCTACTTCCTGTTCTACTATCAGCAGTTTAATCCATCCGCCTATACTTTCTCTTTCCTATCTAATATTTATCCGTTACACTATCTACTTTTGTTTTATCATGAACACTTTTTCATCCGTCGTTGTCTAACTATCAACCTTTCATCGTCATCCCACCGGTTGTTCATCAACATTAATTCTGTTAGCACAAACGAGTTGTGTGACGAATGAAATGATGATGAATTACAGCGGAGATTGTCGTCAACAACAACAACCAAGTTCACGCAACATATGCGTTGCTAGCTACATAAGCTTAGTCCCGTGGTAGGGTGCCCTGGTTGATATTCTATGGAGATTAAAGTCTGAGCGCTGCCAGTGGCGTAACCACGCCCGAGCAATTACGGACAGTGCTCGGGTTGCGCTGTATTACGTCCGGGTTGTGTTAAGTCGAGAAATGTATAGGCCCTATTGTGAGTTTTACATTGCCTCAGAGCAAGACAAAAGGACATCCCGTATCAAATTGTTTAATTGTAATAGCATTATAGGCCTAATAACAATTTAATAGTTGCTATATTGCCACTTTCGAGGTAATAAAGTGATCTATATCAATTCCTACTTAAAATTAGGCGTATGCGATGAATATTTGGTTGGTCTTCTGCCTAGATTCAAGTCTGACCCTGGTGAAACCGCTGGAGGCTGCATGGATTAGCTTACCAAGGATAGAGAACAGTTAAAGTAACTCCATGAGATAGGAGATATTATACATCTTATAAATCACAGCAGTTTCGCTTTGAAACATACTATCACAGTTATAATTATGATAATAATGTTACTCTGCGTTTTTATTCTCATTCTTGTCGTGACTGATGCTGTTAGTTACTGTTGTTTTTCGAGTGTCTACAGATGCCTACTCACCTCCACGACCACACCCCGTTGATAGAACACCCAGACACATTTGGAGAGAATCCGAATTTTTTTTAAACCATAAAATACTGGTAAAAATATGGCAAAATCTACTAAAATGCTACATAGGCCTAGGCATAATTTTGCTAAGTCTGTCGGTCTATTGCAAATTGCAAATCCTGCTTCCTTACCTTGGATTTCCCTATAGGCTAATTATTTTATTAATATTTTTGGAATATTATGTTGGTGAGACATCTCGTATTCATATTTTTACATGGTTCACATAGGCATAAGAAAATGTTAAGATCGTGACTTGTTAATTGAGATTGATATTGAGATGTGTTCTTCTTATACTAATTCCTATAACTATCATTTCTGGAAGATCAGCTCCATAGGTAATTAAATATCTATATCTTATTCAGAGACAACCTTCAAACTAATTCTATTTCTCTGAAAATTACAAACTCCAGGGTTGGTTCTTAAGGCGTTTTGTGAAGGTTTCCAGTTAGCCTAAGCTACTTAAAACTGCGATTTTACAAACACACTGCCATAATTTCAGGCATTTTACCAGAACTTTGTCTGTTACATGTAGACCTACATTGTGCAATTGTAGAGAGTCCAATTTTATTGGTGAATAATAGGCCTATACTTGAGAACGCCGATAACCAAATTATAATATTTGTTCCGGCAGCTTGAAGTAAAGGGGTGCAGTGCAGATTCCCAGTTTACTTAAAATCAGCGAATGTTTATTTTAATAATTAAGTTTATATAAATTTTGCAACCTGTAGGCCCATACCAGCCCAGACATGCACCCAATGCAAAACGGCAATTTAGTTGGTTTAATTCATAATCTGAAATCATTGAGATTCTCTGGACAAACCGATTTTGATTTCATCTCATTATTTACAATCTTAGCGTCGGCTTCAAGTTATAGGCCTACATTCGAGCACAAATATCGAAGCACATCTTTATATTTAATCTCCTAGATTTACACTTTGAAAAGAAGAATGTCAAAACTGAACTAAAGATGCGTAATACCAGTATTCCTAAAAATGTATTTTCTGCTGAGATGATCGTTTTCACAAAAGCTGCACTAAAACACTAAAACAGGATTACAAAATGCTATAAAGTGACAGTTTAATTTAAGGTATGTGTTCAAGTAAACCTGTCAGCCGTAGGCTATACATTGGCTCACTTACTTATATATGCTATCGATGCATTATAATTATTATAATTAGGATTATTATACCATTCAAATATAATCGTATCACGCCATGTAATAATTAATAAAGTAAAATCCAGTACGATTAGTGTCAAAATTCTGTGGCCTCGCTAGAGGTCAACAGACAAAATACCGCGTACATAATTATTTGTTTTAAAAGCAATTTCATTATTATGCCCATTGTGTCTGACAGAATGTCTATTTATATGGTAGACAATATAGTTCCTCACATATCCTCAAGCAACTAGCATAGTCGAAAGTCGATAAATGTAGACCTATTGGGTATATTGAACGCTTTCACCTATAACATTCGATAACATAGAAATTGAGCGTTTCCACCCATACCATTGGATAATATAGAAACCGTTGGTTAATTAATAAATTCCAATTAAAGTTTTAGAGCCAGTTTATACGAAAAGCATAATTGACGTTACTAAAAGTAAAAATTCCAGCTCCGCAATTAGCACGAGATATGTCATAATATAGGGCAATGTCCTTAACTACCACCCTTCCCTTTGCCACCAGAATTGCTTGAACCACCCGTTCCTTTATCATCCTTCCCTCCAGATCCTTGACCTTTACCATCGGCCGTTCCTGAATCTCCACCGTCGTTGTCATCGTCCTTCCCTGCAGATCCTTTACCTTTGCCATCGGTCGTTCCTGAATCTCCACCTCCGTTATCACCATCCTTCCCTCCAGAACCGTGACCTTCGCCATCGGTCGTTCCTGAATCTCCACCTCCGTTATCACCATCCTTCCCTCCAGAACCGTGACCTTTGCCATCGGTCGTTCCTGAATCTCCACCTCCGTTATCATCATCCTTCCCTCCAGATCCTTTACCTTTACCATCGGTCGTTCCTGAATCTCCACCTCCGGTTGTTTCGTTACCACCATGCTTTCCGCCATGACCTTTACCATCGGTCGTTCCATTACCACCATGCTTTCCACCATGACCTTTACCATCGGTCGTTCCATTACCACCATGCTTTCCATCATGATCTTTACCGTCGGTCGTTTTGTTACCATGGTGATTCCTTCCAGATTTTTTACCTTTACCATCGGTCGTTCCTGAATCTCCACCGTCGTTGCCATCATCGTTCTCTCCAGAACCTTGACCTTTACCGTCGGTCGTTCCCGAATCTCCACCTCCATTATCACCATCCTTCTCCCCAGATCTCTTACTTTTACCGTCGGTCGTTCCGTTACCACTATGTTTACCTCCAGAGCCATGATCTTTACCATCGGTCGTTCCTGAATCTCCACCTTCGTTACCACCTGAATCTTTGCCTCCACTATCGTTACCATCTCCAGAAGATTCACCACTATCCGATTCGCCGGGCGTGTAATCTACACACGGCGACGAGCAGGTCTCGTTGAAGTCCGGTATATTCGTTGCGATGTAATCATAAGAGGAATCGATTGGCGCTCCGAACGTAACTATACACTGGTAATCGTAAACTGGCGTGTTGAATGTGATGTTCGATCGCACAAGCCACATGGTGTAGTCCACCATTTGCTCGCTAGGCTCATCCGTCTCGTAATATACTCCGTCTACGATCCACGTGAAAATCGCTGGGATCGGATTAATCGGAAAGTCGGCGTACTCCACTTGGCATGACAGCTGAACGGTAGATGCTGAAACGTCGTTGACGCATGAACACACAGGAACACCCCCTGGAAAACATAGCTTCAGAATAAGTAAGTAAGTAACTTTTTTATAAGCACGAGGCAAACACAGTAACACTCATTCTGTGCATTAGATATTAATGTATATATTATATATTTACTATTAAGATATTAATTATATTATGTATACTGTACATTAAATGTTATATTACATAGGGTGACACAAAAGTTCGTTCACCGTTTTCAAAATGCGTTGTCTCAGCAACGGCTTAATATGTCTTTATAATATTTTGTCAGTGTATAGTGTATACAGGATTCACATAAAAAACATCAATAGCTATGAACTATTTTAAGGAGACACCAAGTAAAATGACATCACGCCTTTTCTGGTTCGTGCTTGGATATGGCTTCAAACAGTAATAGCCTGCGCTGTATAATATTGTTAGGACCTGACGAGCAATGGGGGCTAAGAGATAGTCAAACTGGTCAGTTCCTAACAGTCTGCCGATACGCTTCAGTGATGGCGACGGGATGGTCTCCAGAGGTAGGCACGTGTGGGATTAGGCCTACACGAGTTGAAGTGTGTCTATACTTACGGACGACAACGAACTTGGCTCCCGTCCGGCTGTCATCACAATCGACGATGTACAGTCCGGCCGTTGACACCGGTTGGTCGTCTGTAGTTGTCGTCGTCGGTTTCAGTATTGTTAGATGGATCCCGTCGAAGTGATAGAGTTGCGTCAGGCCGGACGCCACTCCGCAGCCGTGATCGCTGTTCAGGACTGACATCGTGTCAAAAGCATCTGACGTCGGATAGAGCGTCACGTCAACGGCGCAAGGACTTGCTGTAACGTTCATCTTCCTTGCCGGCGATCCCTCGTAGACAGCCACGTTCTCTAAGCTCGTGAAACAGTAACCTACAATAGAAACGCTTAGCTATGTCTCTATTGTCCTTCAAGACCGTAGCCAGGATTTTGTTTGGGGTGTTTCCACGTCCTAAAGGAATTTCTTTTACACTATTTGATATCGGGGATTGTTTTACGCCCAGAACTTCTATTTTCCTACCTTTTTACACGAAGAACGAACTCTTACATTGCCATTTTTTTCATTGGGGAGGGGGGGTTTAAACAGCCAAAACGCCCCGCTATCTACGGCTTTGCTGTCTGCTTCTATTTTGTCATAATTTCTTATTGTTGTTCTCCTTATTTCCCCTCCTACTCTTCCTCTTCTTTTCCTTGTTCTTCCTTTTAATCCTTCTACTCCTCGTCCTCGTCCTCTTTTTCTTTTATTTGATTCTTTTACTGATGATGTTTAGTCTATTGTGTTAAGCTAATGTCTTGTCGAGTTACACAGAAATGCTTTACTTTGTACCACACGTGATGGGCATCAAATGTAGGTCAACATTGCACATGTTCAAAAGTATGAGCGTCGATCAGTACATGCTTGGTTTGGAGCTTATTATGATCTCATCCATTTACATTGTAAAGATTGAAGCTCACCGCATTTCCTTCCCATAAAAAAATCATCTGCCAAGCTTATATGTAGTATGATGGTTAGGTCACTGATACTAAGAATATAGGCTACCGCACACCATGTTCCAATAACAAGTAAGGTAAGCCTGTTTTAGCCTATACCTCTAATTCCTGATAAGCCTTATTAATCATACTAAAAAAATTCGCAATATTTAGAGAAGTGAACCAGCAATAATAATTACTATGATTCCAATATATCATAAATTCGATATGAGACTTTCAACTTCATCTTCCGAAATTGAAGTTAACGAACAATTTTCGACTCTTGGTCTTTCCCTCTGGGCCACTTCATCGTGACGTCATCAGTGATCCTGGGCTTGTTGCCGCGACGTTCTCCTGTCACATGTATACCTGTAATCAGGTATCTAGCCCCAGCAGACCCTTTGTTTTTCTACAGGACAGTGCCCCAGCCCATAGAGTCGGGGAAACCATCGAAATGCTACCAGCGAGAGACACCAGACTTCATTTATCTCACTTTATGGCCTCCGAACAGTCCAGACTTAAATCCCGTCAACAATAAAGTGTGGAGTGTGATGCAAGAACGAGTCTACCAGTCAGCAATCCGTGATGCAAATGATCTGAGCAACGTTTGTTGAATGTTGATAAGAGGATAATCGACGGTACATGTATGCGGTTGCCCAATGGCGCCAGCGCATCGAGGCTGAGGGCATTTTGAACATCTTTAAAAATTAAAATTAAAACTCTCAGCTGCAGATCTATGGTTTGTTTGATTATTTAATAATCAATTAAGAGATGACATTGAAAGCCTCAATCTATCGTATCTTTCTATCCGTTCAAATTTGTAATATGTTGGAATCATTATAATTACGATACGCCGGAATCATATTGTTGGTTCAATTGTCTTTAATGTCGGAAAATTTTAGTATAATTCATCACCCGGCATTAGAGATATTAGAGATCTATAAAATACAGTTTGATTTACCTTTTATTGAACCACGGTGTAAGATCTACAATTCTACATATAAGATAGAGTCCCGCAGGTGGACTCAACGTTTACTTGCCAGATGGCGTAGTAAATGAGGCGCTATAGGCGTGTTAACTCCTATTCAGCATCAGCGCTGCAGTAAGCAGAGGCCACTGCGTAGTAGTCGACTTGAAGACGCCGCGCTTTAGAAACCTCCGGATAAAAGTATGTCACGGATGAAGATTTGGTACTTACTCGGTTCTTGAGTAGCAACAGGTTGAGTTGTACCATCATCCGACCAATGCGTGTATACTTCTTCGCCGCTTCCACTCCCCGAATGCTCGTCGTCATCCATCTCCTCGCAGTAGCATCTACTGTGCGGAGAACCAGGCATAGTGTACATCTGGCCTCTGTGTTGCTGGTATGGATTAATCGTGTAGTGATGCTTCGTCGGGGTCTGTCGATTAGCTGTTGTTGGTACACGCGACGTTCCCATTACACCTGTCGGCACGCTCGTTGTCTCCGTTGACTGAATACCTGTCTTAGTTGCTTGAATCGTTGTCTTTGTTGCTTTAGTGGTTGTGCCAGGTACTTTACTAGTTGTCTCTGTTGCATGTGTCGTTGTCTCTGTAGCCTTAATAGTTGTGTTTGTCTCTGTTGCTTTAGTTGTTGCCGCTGTTGTCTGAATTGATGATTCTGTTCCGTTAGTAGAATTTTGTGCTGGTGGCGGAAGGGTGAGGCCTTCGTCCTTTACTTTGGTTTTTGTGGCGTCTGAAGACAATAAAGAAGTATTCGAAGGTCAAGTTCAAACATACACATCGTCTATGCAGAGACGTAACGAGGAATTTTCTTTTAGGGGGCTTAAGTCGAGTTAAGCCTTGAATGTCCTCTAACGACTTTGGGGTCTGGGGAGCGCCGCAAGCTCCCCCAGCGAAATTTTGACAATTTGATGCCAAATGGAGTACATTTTAGGTTCCTGATTACTACCAATTTCTCTATGCTGATTTTGACCTTCCAACTATAACTGGGGCTAAAAACGCCCCGAAATGTTTTCCACTAGTGCTACGTCCCCGTAAGTGATATAGGCCTATTGACCTAGCGGGGTCCCCAGAAGATTACAAATGGAGTACATTAGCGCTATAGTCGAGAGCGCCACTGAATAGTAGTGGACTTGAAGAGGCGGTGTAAAAAGGGGTGGGCCCGTAGCTCAGTTGAGAGAGCGGTTGGTCGATAAGCTTAATTGCCGATCTGGCGTCATGGCTTCGAGCCACACACAGGCAGTAATTTATTTAAAGTTTCTGTTAGCTGCCAAAGGCGCTTTTCTGTTATGTGGTTTGTCTCGTTTCATTTGGAGTATTCCAGCACTTAGACCACTAGTTAAATCGAATTTCGTAGAGAATTAATATTCCATTGCTCAGTCAGTTGATTGAAGTCAGGATAAGGGAGGAATACTGAAAGCAGGGGCGTCATTTCAGGCTTTTCAGGAGAGGACAAAACTTTCATCGATCATTCTAAACATAAGTAACTAAAAAAACACGGCTGACTTTTTTAGTCTTCACCTCTATTTCGGATTTTCCCTTTTGTAACTGCCAAAAGAAACTAATGACCTTTTTTAGTCCTTACTTCCATTTTCATGAAATTCAGGTGTGCAGAAACTTGTCGTCTCCCTGCCACCCCCAAATGACGTACCTGGCGGAAAGCCAGCTGTTACTAACCCATCAGACTCTGAAGTTGAAGCTGTAATTGTTCGAGAAGTGTTGTCACTTGCTTAACTTTTTGGCTCGTAGCTTTTGACATTGCCTTAGTCGACCAGACAGGAGCTGCTGCGAGTGTGACCAGAACGACGGCAGTCAGCAGGAAACAGCCCGGCGTCATGGTGGCCCAAAGTCTAGTGGATATAGTCCTAAAGAGACAAACGAAAAGCTTAAGATGACTAAAATGATTGTATATTACATATACTGTACATATAATTATGCGTTATTATGTTATTATATGTGTATGTGTATTGCAGGCAAGCAGGTATTTACGTGGGTATATATGTATGCAGGCCTATGTATGATGTATGCATGTATTTACGTATGGATAACACTCCATTACAGTAAGTCCTCTGTGCACGGTCGTGGAAGTAGCTGGCAAACCATTCAATGGATGTCGCTCCGATGCCACACCTTTGCAACTTATTGAGATTATAGATTGATCGACCGTATCGAAAGCTTTCGATAGGTCGAAAAATATTCCGATGGAAAATTTATTATTATCAAAGGCAGAAGAAATTCTTACTTGGAGGCTAAGTAGTGCCATGGATGGAAAGTGGGATAATATTTGGTGTGTTAACATTAACTGCTATGACACAATCATTGATACACAAATAACTAAAGAAAACAAACAGCTTGACAGCAAAACTTGCTAAAATGACCTGACAATAATAGATACTAATTCTACTCAAAGCAGAGAAATACTGACAGATTGAACAAAAATTGTGTAGTGGACAGTCAGCTGGACTTTAAATCAAGAAATTGGGATTCAAATTCGCAGAAGGTCAGAAAGAAATTTGGTTCAAGATGTCTGCACCACCGGCAATCCGCCGGCATGCTCCTAAAAGATGAGATGACGAGGAAGAAGCTATCATTATGCAGAGGAAACCAAAGTGATATCGTCAAGATTTCACACCTATGGCTGTCTCATAGACAGCTTAAGAACTGTTCTTCTTGTTGAAGCCAATAGCCACCCTGGAGATGAAAATTACTCTGACATTTCTTTCTACCTGAATTCTACCTGCCAGGATGATGCCTGTGGCAATTTTTCAATATAATAGCACCGCTCTTCAGCATGAGACTTTGCTCTCCAAGGAACCACAAAGACTCTAAGCTAAAACTTCCTAAATTTACTAGATCTGAGGCTCTGAGCAGCAATTATCTATAAGCATTTCAATCTCAAGTAACCATTAATCAATGCTGCTGGTATCATAATAATGATGGTGCCATAGATTAGATTCTGCATTCATCTTTGGTGTCGTCTTCTGCTCACTCAAGAAGCAGATTATTATACGTTCACAGCATAGGACATGCCTAAGACCACAAAAAATGAACAAAAGCACACACCAATTACAGACACCCACCCTAAACACAGAAATTACACACCTACACCACACAAGATCGTAAAAATAACCAGTGCTTTTTCTTCTAGGAAAAAAGGTGCCGGAACTCATATTTTGCTAAGATTTATTTTAATCAATTTAGAAATTAATCTTAATTTTCATAAAATTCACTGCAATCACCACTCACGAAAAGTTTGAAAAACTTACAAGTGTAAGAAAGCTGACAGTTTCAAAAATTGTTATCTCAATTTTTCGCCCATTATTTTTTGTTTTTCAGCGACTGGAAATGAAATACAGGCCTATGGCATAAATCTACATCATATAACCAAACTGGTTAGGGTCTAAAGACTTGGGCAATTTGGTAGTCATGGTGGAAATTGATAGGCTATATTTTAAAGTGTATGAACATTATGACCTAAAGATTCATACTGTAACGTAAATTTCCGAAAATGGAATTACTTGTGAACATTGAAAGAAGTTCAAACATCTATCGAAGAAAGATGTCGGAACGCTGTTCTGGTGCGTTCCGCCAGAAAAAAAACACTGAAAAGGAAACACAATAGGCTAATACTCAGTATATCACACTATCAGAATACATAGGATCACGCATCCACAACTAACAACACCACCAAAAAAACATGGAATAGCAAACAAGTATTAGGCACATATAACATGGTATTATATCCATATGGCATATAATGACACAGGGAAAGGCACAGAGTCTGTTACTGTCATATGACACACAACAAAACACTGATGAGAGGATGAAAGCTAATTACTGGAGATAATCAAATGCACCTTAATAAAGGTATTTGACAGACAGATGGGATCAGCGTGTAATAATCAATTCACAGTTTTTCACTTAATGCCTTTTCTCTTGCAAGAGACATGTAACACCACTACAGAAGATGCATGTAAAATGAAACACAAGGGTTATGTAAATAAGGCACAAATATAATCCTATCTATGGCACAAGGAGTATGCAAAATATGGCATAAAAGGGATGTGAAGTGAGGAACAAGTGGTACAAAAAATTATGCAGAAGAGGAAAGCAAATTGAAGTGTCTTGTATGTAACGCAAAAGGTATAGAAAAAGTGGGCCATTATGAAAAAGTGGCATATAAATTATGGTATAAAATGAGGCACAAGGGTAAGCAAAATATGAATTGAGAGTTAAAACTAACAGAGACACTAAGTCATCCACAGGATTATGTTAATTAAATGAGGTCAGTGCATAGCCACAATCATGATTCAGTATATTATATATACGTGGATGACATGGAATTTTCCAGTAGATCCACTGGGTCATGTCACAACATGTCTTCCACAGCCAACCATAGAGTAGCCAAGGCAATAAATGTTGCTGCTCTTTATCCATTGGAAATGGCAAGCAGGTCGGCAAATTCACTCCAGGTTCCCATTGTTCTCAGTTCTCCAATACAAAAGCAATTGCAACACGGCAGACCGACCGAGGAGGAACAAAAGATCATCGATTTCTCTTACAAAGTCACCCGTCCGTCTGCTCGATCAAAGACTGAACTGATGAGCATAATTTTATTGGACCGTAAAGATGCATCAATTATTTAGAACCATTACCAATGAAGACGGGGGGGTCTGTACCTTGTTCTCAACCCTTGTCTGCTCTGCTGCACACCTTATTTATTGGTAAACACACTCCATGTAGGACACTATTCACTGGCTTCCCATTCCGCAACGTATTACATGTAGCTACAGAATAGTCGCAATAGTGCTGCTCTAGCTTACGGATGTGAGCGTGCTGCCCTTTCTATTCTATTCTATTCATAGATTTATAAAGCGCCTCTTTCAGTACAACCTAATCAGAGGCGCTCCCAGTGCG
>JAQFXW010002836.1:0-12577 GCA_034693945.1 Dendrobaena attemsi
AAGAAAGGCAATAATGTAGAGTAGTTTTGAATCGAAGACTAGGATTCCACGATAGTAGCCTAGCGAAGAAAGGCAATTTTGATGTACATGTAGAGTCGGTTTGAATAGAAGACTAGGATTCCACGATAGTAGCCTAGCGAAGAAAGGTAATTTTGAAGTACAGTAGGTTTGAATAGAAGACTAGGATTCTGACTCTTCGTCCACAATTCTTTATAACAGCCTTGCAAGAAGACGATTGTGCCTAACACCTGTAGTCATAATCTGCCTTCGTTGCTTTAGTTTGTATGCAAATAAACCAAGATATCTATCACGGTATCACCATCAAAATACAAGTTTCAATGGATACTGGATAGGCTACGTTGTTCTGTATTTCGATAGGACCGACCGACATAAAGACACACAGATAGACAGACAGACATATAGATAGACAGACAGACATGCATACATACAGACACACAGATAGCTAGACTGACAGACACAAACGCATACAGACACACAGACATACAGACAGACAGATAGATAGACTGACAGACATGCATACGTACAGACACACAGACAGCTAGACAGACATACATGCATGCATACAGACACACAGACATACAGACAAACAGATAGATAGACATACAGACATGCATACATACAGACACACAGACAAACATACATACAGACAGACAGACAAACATGCATACCTACAGACACACAGACAGACAAACATGCATACATACAGACACACAGACAGACAAACATACAGACACACAGACAAATAGACAGACAGACAAACAGACAGACAGACAGAGCTCATCACGTGAGCGGCGGCCAGACATAGATAAATATTGGCTTGTGTTAAGGTTGAATCGATCGTGAATGCTGCAGGCTCCTCTGATGCTGACTGTCCTCCGTTCAGCCCCTCCGGAGAGAGGGAAGGCAGAAGGCAGCCCTAGCACCATCACCAGCCACTCGCATGCATGAACCGATCTGCATTAATTAATACAGACATGCGTGTCCAAGTGCAGAGCGTCTGTAATGCGATGTAAAAAATTTACTGTAAATGTAAATGCTACGACATTCATATTATTTAAGACATCTTTGTTTGTTCAAATGTATGATGACTGTAATGTACATGTAATGTACATGTAATTTAAATGTAATATTAATGTAATGTAAATGTATGTATGCATGTATGTATGTGTGTATTTAAAGGCCACTACTACTCAGAGGCTGTCCCGACTACAGCCCTAGGTAGTGTAGTGGTGAAGGTCGCCGCCTCGCAGCCGAAAGGTTGTGGGTTCGAAGCCCACCCACCGCGTAAGGACGTTTAGCAAGTCCTTCACTCACAATTGCTCGTGGCGCTTCGGCGTGTAAACTCCGACACACCTTCGGGCTGTAGTCGGGGCCGCCTCTGAATAGTAGTGGACTGTAAGAGGCGGTATAGAAATACACAGATACATACATACATACATACATAATTATCAGCAATTTGATTATTAATATTCAGTGGCAAAGCAAGCAGCAAAGTTACACTGAGTGCATTAACGAAAAGTAATTAATAACCGGCGTAACTGCACAAGATCTATGGTATATATGAAAAGAAAGTAAGAGAAAAACCACTGACAGCCACCCATCAACCTTCTGAAATAACCAGGCTGGCATTGATCAGTGACTAGTTGTTGTTGTCTTAGGCCCTAGGGGACTCACGTCTTCCCAGCTGTTTTCCATCATAAACTGCCTCTTTCCGATTGGCACACTACACTAGTATTGCCAACAAAAGATACCTTGAGCATTAAACATGTGTGCAATACAGAAGCCAAGTAATAACAAAAACAAATGTCAAATTAATTCAAAAGTTAATTTCAAATAACGCTGCTAAAGCTTCGCACCAATAGCTTCTGCATGAAAATGGCCTAAAGCTTAGTGCTGAATATAAAGAATGAAACAAGTTCAGTTCACTTACGGACGTATTTCGTGCTGCTATTCAACTGGAACGTTGGAATATCGTAGAGTTTTGCAAGTAGCCCAGACTCCTCAAATTTCTGGTCGTAAAGAACCTTTTAACAAATTTACAAATTAACATTTTAAAAATGTTTAAAATTAAACCAGATCTTTGATTTTACTTTGAAGATTATATAATAAATAACAAAACAAGATCGATTGTCTCAGGAGCTAAAAGAAAAACCAATCATCAATAATCATCAAAACCAATTACTGTGTGCTGACTAGATTAGAAAGATCGGAGGCAACTGAAATACAGTTAACTAGTTTAACTAGCAAGTTTCAATACTGACTGCCTTAATTGGATATTGGCATTTAATTATTGCATGGATAACAATAGTAATAGAACTGGAATGATATAAAGCATCAGTCAAGGGTCTATGATCGACCACGAATCAGCTGCGACTTCCGGTCAGGGGAGCATGGCCTTGTTACTATAGTAAACAATGTTAAATTCGTCACATTTATCGACCTTTTTCCAAGGAATCTGATCTATGGTCTTAAAATCCACCGAAGACAATAGTTTTATGCCACTAAACTAAAATTCCCTAAGTAGGTATTAAATAATTTGATACCATAACTGAGAAATTGGCGTTCGAATGCAAGCGGTGTAACTGCCGATGCCATTACACAGTGCACCCAATGCAATTGTAATGATCTGTACAGAATGCCTGTCGCATTCTTAATCTGCTGTCGTCTGCTCGTGCCTCGGTTTGACTTGCACAGTGTGCAGCGCTATCTTAGCCATGTTAAACAGCTGCCTAGAAAGAACAAGAACAAGATCGCCTTCCAGAGCGATAATCGGAACTTTCTGGGGCATTTCGCGATCCAGTAATTATATAATACATATCAACGACTACAACAGCAATTACACAGATAATTCTAATTATCAAGAAGGAAAGATCACAGATGATAATGCAGAAGAACACACTGCTACAGTTGAGAGAAAGTAAAATGGCAGCAAATGCTTACCATTATCATCTTTGGATTGATTCCTGGAATGGCCATCAGAGCGTCAAACTGCTGCAGCGTTGCTATGTGCCCAAGACCTAAATAAGGCAAGATCAGTTCACGATCATTGTCCCTTGTCCACAGTTCACAATCATTGTCCCGAGTATTATCACGATTATTGTCCCAAGTTTGTGACCAACTATGTTACCTCATGACCAAATCTGCTAATCAATTATACAGTCAATCAATACTATAATCTCATGACTTTTACGGTACGCTGGCAATTACGTTACACCACATGGTTACTCTGTAACCGTCAATATGGCAACCATCGATTGATCACTAACACACACAATGTGTTAGTGCACAATGAACAAGCTGATCCATGAAGTTGTTAGTTGATTGGTTCAAAAGCTGTTGAGATGTACATCAGCCACTAGAAATAACCATGAAGGTCCATTGCCAAATACTGCGAGATGGAGAGGGTCAAGATTTTGCCCCAACAGATGAGGTCAAGAAAATTCTGGTGCAACATTCACAGTGCATTCTTTAGAGCAAAATCACTTCAAAAGAACAAATAAACTTTGTTTCACAGTTCATCGTAGATTACATAATGCACAAGAACTTACTTGCCTCTCCGTCATGTCTTCATGTCCAAAAGAGTCTACAGGGCTGGATATTTCAAGGCCTAAAGTTTTGCTTACAGACATTCAATCTCATTGTATGCAAGCCAACAGTTCCTATTTTTAGCAATTGATTAGAAGAGACAGAAAAAGACAGGGAAAAAGACAAAGTAGAAAACAGAGGTACTTTGGAGGACAGGAGGACAGATGTAGGAATCGATAATAGAGATAGAGTAAAAATGGGAAGGCAAGTAAGGACAAGGAAAGAGGTATAAATTGGGAATGGTAGGCATGCTCATCCACAATGCTCAAACTTGCAGGATAAAAAACCTTAAGGTAACGTAACCTCAAGGGTCTGTGCACTGAAGCATGACCAACCTGGGACAATCATAATTGGAACATCAAAGATTGGATGTCCTATGAGTGACGTGTCATTTAATGTCGCAGGCTTTGGATGTTCATCGATATGGGCCGCTACACAAAACCAACAACACATCATACTCTCAGCAATAACAATTGACTCAACACACAAATTAACGTTACTTTCGTCATCATTATAATTATACATTTGTTAAACATTAATATAATTATGCATTTATTAAGCATTAAATATAATTATGGAACTATTAAGCGTTAATATAATAATACATTTATTAAGCAGTGTTATTATTATGCATTTGTTTTACATCAATATAAATATGCATTTATTATGTATAATAATTATGGATTCATTAAGAGCTAATGACAAATTTATTGGGGAGAAAAATTTTGTGTAATCTCTTTTGTTCTGCAGGACAAAAGAGATTAAAAAAAACCAATTGTAATAGTAACCTTGCGGCCATTAAACTGGACTGCAAACAGGAGCCACTTGAATCTTACGAAAATGTCTACAAGTACTGCATACTGACATACCGGAACAAAAGTCTTCATAGCCATCATACTTCCTGCAGAAAGCCCTCTTGGCCATGTTCTTTGAAGCGTCCACGTCTGGCTTCTTCTCTGTTCCAGCGACTATCGAGAAAGAAGAAAACCAGATTCCGTCATAAGCCACGCCCACTCAAGTAATAAATTAAGACATTGAAACAACAACAATTCTGTTTGAATCAATGATCAATGACAACAGCTGAACAGCAGTAAGAGGGATGACAACGGCGGCGTCCTTGCTGCTTATCAGCGACCGTTAATCATGAGAAATAAACTTATGCAAGGTATAGCTTATGCCTCAAAATTTAAACAAAATTTGGATAACATTTTTTTCAGATGAATAGTCTCTACTGATGTTTGTGTTCAGTGTCAGAAGTGCAGCTGCATCAAGGGATTGATGGGCAAAGATAAGCAGTGGTAGAGAATTGTGGTTTTGCTGTTGTCTCCAGCTACCTGGAAAATGTGATGACCAAGGCTGTCAAAGAATGTCAAGCCTTCTGTGTACAAAATATAAAAATAATATCATAATCTTCAATTCCCCATGAATTTAATAAATATATTTGTTTTCAGCCACAAGAATCATGATTTAAGTCATTCAGTACGTTGAAGCATTGTATTGAACTTTTAAGTTCTTTCTAAATATTGATGCTTTAGGTCATGGAGGCCCGGTAGATATTCTCTCTAAACAGATATCAGATGGTGCTGCAACTGAAAAACTTTGAACCATATCCTCTAGTCATCCTGTGTTTTGTAAACCACTTAGCTGACCATACCCTGAACTTCATCGTGGTTAGATATGGGCTTTACACATCTATTCTATTTTATTCTATTCACAGATTTATAAGGCGCCTTTCAACGGGAACAGGTGATCTCCCCCGGTAATTTCCTCGGTGATTTCCCCCGGTGATCTCCCCCCGGTGATTTCCCTTTGATGACTTATGCCCGCGATGGTGATCTCTCTGGGAAAGACATTCTATTCTATTCATGGATTTATAAAGCGCCTCGTTCAGTATAACCTAATCACAACACGAAATCGCCGCAGATGGTAGAAGCTCGACCTAGATAAATTCGAGACTTGCTAATCATCGTGATAAAAGTAATGATAATAATATAATGAAAGGAAAATACAAACTATTGAGAACAAAAAACAAGAACTGTTTGCACAGACTTACAGTCTTTCCTGACGCAGATCTTTTTGTCAACCGGGACAGGCCAGACGTCATGGCCCCCAAGCTCAATCTGAAACAGAACCCCCCGCCCCCAATTAATCAATGAACCAAATCAATCTCTAAACAACACAGACACCAGTAACCATTTCTGTGGTTAAAACCGCAAAACATCTGGTGAAGTCCACCATGAACAACTTGTCGCCATGGAGAGCGCAAAGAAACGTTTCGCGTGATTGTCTTTCAAGTGAGCGTCTGAGAAGAGGAACAGAGATGCTTCAGAGATAGAGCTGCGCACTTGTGAAATGACGTCCATGTAATGAAATGTAAACAAGACAATTCCTATAGCACCGTTGGTTGCAAGCTACATATGTACTTCAAAGGTGCTTTTCAAGCTCAGTCTAAGTACTGTAATCGCAAGCACAACGCTCAGAGTTATAATATTAACTGCTTCTTAAAAGCATGGAGAGTTCTGCGCACTCATAAACAGAGGCCCGAAAAGATCAAAGTCACAGGTGTTGGCGAATGAGCAATTGGAATAAGATCAGATTTAGTCTGAGCATCAATATTATACAAGCTTGGCAAACAAACTGCAACCGAGCACAGCATACGTACATCTTCATACAGCGTATAGCCCTTCAGATTTGGACGGCCAACAAAAGCCCAGACATCTCGAAAGGCAAGCGCGCCAATGTAGGCGCTTCCAAAGCTGGTCAACATCTTCCTGGCGTCCTCAGAAATACTAGGACACGAAATAATGCAACAAGTCAGCCATAACGTCACGTCACACACCAACAGATATTTACGATTCAAAACCCGGTTAATGCATGATAGCAAAATTTGATACAGCACAACAATGCTTAAACAATACACAGCGCTACAAATTCATAATTAATAAAGACAGTGCATAGCATACAGGTTTTGCACATAAGACCAAAGAAACAGGACGCTAAAATGAAAGATATGCATAATACATCAAACCCCAGATACCGATTTAGCAGCAAAAGCGCAGAACACTTTCACTCATAGACGTTTGCCCATCAGTGATTGTAGATTTCACCCTTGTATCCTCTAAGTTAACATCAGGTTCATCACCGGCCTCTCTCTCACCTGGTACTAGAGTCGTCATGGGCAACAACAACAATCATCTGGTTAGGACCAAGGCCCTTGAGCTGAGCAACAAGGGCAGCGCTGTCTGAAAAGGAAAACGTCATCAAACGCAAATCAAGAACAATTGATTCCACCAACGATACTCGTAATTATTATGACCAGCAGATGGAACATTGTAGCTGGTTGACCACAGTATGAGCCAGATTGTACAGAGTTCCAGTCTCAGCTAAGATGGCAGCCACTGACCACAGTAAACGCCAGATTATACAGGGTTCCAGCCTCCACTGAGATCAGAGCTTAGCATTGCCCAGTGCCTTCAACTGAAGCTCAGCAATTACAGAGAAGTGCTTAATAAATGCATGATGATAATAGATCTCCTCAGACGTGTAAAACTGAATTAATCAGGCATCATGAAATAGGACACTTAGTAAGGAAACGACGAGATAAATCAATAAATCCATTGAGCCTAGTTTTGCCAAATTAAAAGCAGGCTGAGAATTTGGCCGATAGTGCAAGCAGCATAGCTTCCAGCTGCCAGTCAAGACGGTTGGTCGCTGTGTAAGAAGAGTGAGCATGTGCTTCAGGCACAATTATTACTCAGCACCATCAATTTAGAGTGCCAAGGTTGTGCTTGTACAATCTGACCCACAAGGAAGGATGGCATTATTACATTCTGCAGAATAAACAAATAATGCTTAGTTGACTTGGGATAAAGGACTGATGATTTCAGAAGGTAACCACCGCTCAGTTAGTCTAAAAATCATAGTCTAAACATTTATTTATATTCTAAAAATTAGTCTAAAATGATCGTCTAAAATTTATATCTAATATATAGTCTTTAAAATTATTGTCACATGACCAAAAACAAACTAATGAAGTCGTAAAGGAATGTTCATTCAATCATGAATGGAAACATGTTTGATTGAATATTTTCTAAAAGAGGCAAATGTTGGTTCATTACCGTCAGCAACTTCATAAGTGTCATATCGGAATGCTTCAAGGGCTTCTTTTCTCTCTGGGTCAACGATCACCATATTGAGACCACGACCACCGTTATTCAAATCAGTTGACATCACGCTATGCATTAAAATCCATAACATCGAGTCAGCCTTTCGCAAATTCGATCGTTCACAAAGAAAATCACATTTTGCCAAATTTTTCAGAAATGTTTCACCGTGATCATCATTATTAGCTTAACTGAGAATTATAAGAAGATCGAAGTCTGTAACTGAGAGCCAGAGAACATGGTTTCTCCAGATGTATGTACATTTGAATGTGAGTGTTTGACGATAAATGCAGACACTGCGTAGTATTGTAATAAGATTCCCAGCGTTCCCAATGGCAACAAAACAACATCAAAAAAAGAAAACAAGAGAAAGCACTTGTCTGCCTACTATTTTCCGTTGACACAGATGCGAGGTCCTTCCTTGTTCTCCAGTCCAGAGTAGAGGCGCAGAGAGAACGAATCGCTCGGACAGGATTCCGGCACGCCGCAGTTCCCAAGGTCTTCGCCCAGTCGCAGTTTCGACAGCGAAGCATTATACTTCTCTTTGGAAATCTCCTTCAATTCTCCCACTGGGATCAGAATATCACAGCAAATGACAGAGGAACTTCTCTGAAGTGGCGATATATAATTTTAACTAAGCACTTAGTAAGCAGCATCCTGGTCACGATATCTTAGGACATGGCTGGCAATTCGTTAGATCAGTTGGCTTGTAACACAAAGTATTCGGGTTCAAGTTAATTCACTAAAGGCAGCAACTGTGTAGAGACCATGAGCAAGTCCTTCACAATTTCTCAGTTTTACGTCTGCACATCTGAACTCTGGAATGGGTGCAATGCAAGACTCTTGTTAGGCACCATAACTCTTTAACGATGACAGAATTTGTTTTCCACATGTGCCGATTATCACATGCTCATCTTCTAAGAGTAGTATCGATTAAACATATCTACCCAGAAATGTGTCCACAGAAAAAGAACGATTTTCTTCATGCAAAACAAAGGATTCATTATTACATGTGATTCACATCTTGTGGAATGTGTACTACAATGTTTAGGCATTGTAGGTCATCGAAAGGAGTAAATCCTAACAAAAGAAGTATTTCATGGTCAAGGAAGACAAATTATATACTGTGAAATGAATAATGATGAAGAAGAATAGCAGTTCCTTGAGCCATCACAGAGGCAGCCACGGTATGAAGTATTAGCGATTCCCTTTTCTTAGCCTTGGCATATTAGAGTGGATGGCCAGTCCTGTTCCCATCCTTCCGTCAACAGCGTATGCCGTAACATAGCTGAGTTGCAGCAGATTCTAGAACAACGTCTTTGCCATGGTGGGGAATCGAACTCACAACCCCTCTAATACCAGTCCAGCATGCTAACCACTATACTACCGAGCAGCGGCGAGCACCCTCCCATAAGATCACCAACTTTATAAGAAATGGAGGCTTTGCTCTAAACAGGACTTGAATCATATGAGCAGCAGATTTAACTCACTTGGTAACGTAATGCATCCTTTAACTTCAGATGGCTGAGGATATTCGATCGATTCGGATCGCCCTTTGATCTGCAATGTAAATTAATAAGCCAAACTTGTATAAGATGTAACATAATATATAATTGAAAACATATATGTAGCTTACTTATGGACTTCAAAGAATAATACTCTGACAGAGTGTCAGAAGATAGCCGAGGTCATACTATATTCCCACAGAAAACTAGGGAAATAGTTCAGGCACACTTCATACCACAACATAACGCACATACACAAGCAAGCACACAACGATATCAACCAAAACAATTGGATTTATTGTCAACAAACAAAGAACTTTTTATACTAAATCATAGTCAAGAAATTCTCTGGGATTGCATTTATTACTTTTATAAATCTGAGACATGGTCTCTCGTTAGACTGTCTTGATGTTCAAACCATTTATTACAAGACTCATTTGATAATTGATTAGCAATTATCAAGAGCCAGAAACAATACATTAAAATAAGAATGAGCATGAAAGCACCAAGTAAGAACATATCAATCTCAATTTATTGTTATTTACTTGAAATTAATTATATATAATAATATAATTACATATATATTATATATAATTAATTTCAAGCGTATATATACATATCAGCACTGACAAGTACTTTCCAGCTTCATTCTTTAATATAACATAATTCCAGTATACTTCCTAGTTTCATACTGAAACCTAGCATATCTCCAGTAAGCTGCTCGTTTGCAGACTTCACCCCAGTATGTTTCCAGCTACACTGAAACATAACACAGCTCCAGTGTGTTTCCCAGATTCACACTATAAAATTACACACTTCAATATGAGCCTCAGTTTCACACTGTACTGCGACACAATTTTCATATATCAGCCTCTAAGAAACATCCTGCAACCCCAAATTGTACAGACCTGTTCAATCGCTTTGCCCGATACAAGGCCCCGCTGTCCGATCATAACCCAGGCATCACGGAATGAGAGCTTTGCAACACCCTCACTACCGAAATCCTTGAAATAATCCTTCGTATCTTGGGACAGACTGAAAATTATGTCAACAGTCACCAAAATTTAAGCAAACAGTCACAGCTTTTACAAAAGCTGATCTTAAAGATATAATAACCGCATTGTTGACTGGGAAATGGATTGCAAATTCAGTTTGGTTCAATAAACTACCCCAGCAGCAATCGAATTCAGTTTGACCTTTCCACTTTTAGTCAATTTCATATGAACCAATATCACCGTGACTAAAATGTATGAAATGGGGTGAAGCCAACGATATTTCATGCTGCAACATTATGGCACAGAAGATCTACAACCTCCTCTCTATCTCTGTCTCTCTCTGGTCTCTGGCACCTAGACTAGAGCCTTTCATTGAGATCTATAGATCAGCCCTCTGACACAATACAGTGCTCGCCAATAAGCTGATGCCCTGCACTCCGTTCAAGAGTGGCATCTTAGAAATTCAGAATTTATGACTACAATCTGTAGCACAATATGGAACTCAACATCGATGTTTTGTCACAAAAATGCTTCATAGGTATGCAAATATAGTCTAGCACAGACTGCCACAGAGGCATAAAACGTGCAAACGTGCTTTTGGCTCATCTCATTGGTGAATGGTAATGATGCCTGCAACTTGTTGGAGCTCAACCAAACTTCATTTGCCCGATAAGTCTGACCAGTAAGACTAATCTAATTTTAATTTACAAACAAGCACAATTTCTGTCCACGAGCAGCTTTTAATAGGCTCCCGCACTCTCTCTGCTGTACACTGTAATCCAATCTTTCCACAAGACTCAAATTATCAGTTCTGGCAAAAACTGATCAACAACCAGGAACACAAAAATTAACTTCACCTTCAACATGTGATCTAATTAACAAAACACAACTTTCTCAAAATGGAGTATTTGATTCCAAGGTTAACTTTACAATTAGACTGGAAGCTAACGGCAAGACTCAGAAATCATCAACCAATTAACAGAACGCAAATGGAAGTTAGTAAAGTATCTCTTACTGTGAAGACGCTTCGTCTACTGTTGCCAATAGGATCAACTGCTTATCTTCCATTCCGAGCCTCAAGTAACGATACAGGATACTGTCTGAAATGCCATTCAGTTCGCAGTGCAACTAGTTCCTCATAAGCAGATTAATAACAAGTAACAACACAATTATTATCTAAAATTTCTAGAAATGAAACCACAATCTAGATATAATCCAGATCTAAAGTTCTGTTATATAATCTAGATATAATGCCAAAATGTCACAAAAAGAATCATTTGAATGAAAACACACAAGTAACTTATGATCCTTACAAGGTAAACTCCGTTTGGACGTGAGTTCCACGAAACAACTGGCAACCACAAGTAAAAGTGCCGATCTGAAAACTAATGGATAGAAGTAGGTACAAGGAAGAGCCTCAGTCAAAATGACTTAAAGTAAAAGTAATCATAACATTCACCAAGTCAGAATGCAAATTTACTTTATACATTACTTAATAAATTAAAGCTACCCAAATGATGTTTTAACATGATCTAATTCATTAATTAACCAAGTAACCACTTAAGTAATAGAGTTCAATCATTACCTTCAACGTACGTATCAAACGTCCGAGTATCCTCCAGCGCAAGAGTCTTGGCTGAAATCACAAACTCGTACATGTAACACCAACACCAAGTTCACATCAGACCAAGGGAAGCCATTGATTAGAATGCTTCACAATGCACAGAAATCTGTTAATCATCAGCATAAAATCAACTACACTCAAGTTTTGTCAGTTTTTTAGAAACCTAATTCAACAACCAGGCCAGGTCAGGTCTATCAATCAATCAATCAATCAATCAATCAATCGGAATTCTTACAGCACCCATTCCAGGTCATGTGGAAAAGAGAAGTCTTGTGCAACTGGTAGAACAGAGAGGAAGGACCCTGGGTAGCAAGCTAATCTCTAAAGGAAGTCTATTCATGTCACGATGAATAAAATAATATTTATTTCCTATACAGTGAAGTTGACATGAAGTGATTACCTTTGAACAAGTTTTTAAAGCCTTAATAATTAATTCTGTGCCTGATTCAATGGATGACTGTTGTAGTGAAGAATGTATGCTTCTTGCCATATACTGTTCATTTGAATTGCTATTCCAATAGTCATATTACATTATTACACTAGTCAATCGCTCGTATTCTTTCTATGTGAAACCCGGACTGTTCTACTTAGAGGGACTGCGCATCCCTTTGGACAGTCCATTGTATCCTACTATCCATTTAGGCTAAGTATCACTGCATAATTGTTTGGTCTATTTTGTTTATT
>JAQFXW010002837.1:0-12574 GCA_034693945.1 Dendrobaena attemsi
GCATCCCAAGTCGGTTGAGGTCGACTTGCAGACAAAACAACTTGAGGTCACTTTTCTTCACAAATTTGACTTGGGGTCAGTTGCGGTAAGCAGAAACGACTCGACCCGACTTGGGATGACCAAATCGACCCCAGTCGACTTATTGGGGTCGACGCACAAGTCTATACGGAACCGTAGAAGGTTGATGGCTAGATTTTCGCTAAAGTCCTTCACGTATGTAAATCTACTAAGTTCTGGACTTTCTTTGTCGTTAAGAGGAAGAAGACAGACTGCGTCACCCGTTGGTCACGTGGACGTGGTTTAACTTGTTGGTCACGTGGTTTCAGCTATTGGTCACGTGGTTTTCAGCTATTATTGTATTGTATTGTATTTGTGAATTTATAAAGCGCTTCTCACAGCATCTGCCCTTCAGATGCGCTCCCAGTGCGAAGACCCCGAGAGAAGGGATAGGTTTTGAGATGAGAGAAAGATGTAGAAACATTTGCAGTGAGAAAAGTAGAGCGAAGACTAGGAGGAAGTGAATTCCACAGTGAGGGACCTGCGCTAGCCACGTGATTTCAGTCGTTGGTCACGCGGTGTATAACCTGTACGTGACTATGCTCGCAGTCTCTCGCATTTATTTAGACCTCTGCACCGCTCTTCATGTATTGTATAATCTCTCTGACAGAGACCACTGCCGCCGGAATTTAGAATATTCCTTCTTAGTTGCAGGTCATCGAGTGATAAGGTCATCTTTCCCTATCCTCTGGTTATCTGGTCGACGCAGAGCATATACATATAACCCACCTTGTGAATATTTCAGCATGCCATTATAAGACCGTAAATAATGAGCTCAGATTTCTTTATGCACTGGATGCCAGATCAACAAAGTGGTCGATCTTTTCATGGAGTATAGGCTTCCGTGCAGTCTTCGTTTATAGCTTCTTATTCTCTGCTTCTGCATTTATTGAGAAACCGGTTGAAAGCCAGTGAATCTTCTGGTCAGGTTGTATGCATCGCTGACGAGTTTTCTGAACGAGGCAATATTATCAATTAGAAATTAGAATTAGAATAATTATAAAGACTACGTTAAAACTCTACTTCGTTATCTATTCGTATGACATAACTTTAAAAATGGTAAGTATACTTATTGTTAAATTGATGAATATATTATGAGAAGAGTGAGATAGATTATCAAGAAAAAATGCCAGCCAGAGGCGTAGCCATGGGGGAACCGCCCGGGGAGGCACTTTTGGTGGGGAGGCAAATAAATGGGGGTTGAAGAGACAGAAAAGCAGTGAAAAGGATGTTTTACTAAAAAAAACGGTTGGAAGTGTAGCCTAAATGTTGACGGGAAACTCCAATGGTTGCAGATGTCGGTAGCCTATATGGGCGACAAACGTAGGATTGTCGTATTGTGGAGGGGTAATTCGGTAAGCCCAAATGCGAAAATTATGAACGAATGACTAAACAGAAAATTAGTAAGAAATTGTGGAGAGGTAAATGCGAAAATGATATGAGTGAATGACTAAAAAAGGGCCATAAGAATTTGTGGGTATAGAAGACGGAAATTGTTGGCCTCGCCCCTAGGGCAGCAACGCGGCTCGCTACGCCTCTGATGTCATCCTTTCTTCTACAGGCAGGGCCTATATACACGAAGTAATCCTAATTCATGAATATTTTATTTGACTGATTCCAATATTTCCATATTAAACAAGGACACCAATAACTCTCCTAATCGCCTTGCATATAAGGGAAATGGCTCTCGGCTGTCATTTGTTTCTGACTTCTACTGTTCTGACTCCCTTGTCAATAGGCCCAAAGTGAATCAATTTCCCCATCTGTAGGCCTATTTGTGTAGGTCCCAGGCTCAACGAAGAATACTTCTAATTCTTCTGGCATTTGGTTTTACTGGAAGGAAGAGAGAATGGTCGTGGTTAGGATGTTTAACTTAATGATTTTCTAAAAATAATTGAAGGAGCCACTAAACGCAACATTTTATCATCAAACTTTCCGAAAATATAATGAGTTTAGGCCAATGTAGATATAATTCAAATTCTTGTTATCTCAGCTAAATTGATCAGTATCATTATTTGTAATTGGTAGTCTCGGTGTTGAGTGCGAAGAAATAAAAATAATAAATTAAACAGTTAAAGTTAAAGAAGTTGTAAATAACTTTCTAGATGGGGTCTTGCTCCTATGTGCCGGAGTCAATGTCTTCGCTGGTTTGTAGAATTAGAAGTGAATATCGTATACTCTGTTTGACCTTCCCCACATCAGCAGAACGCAATCAGCTCTTCTTGATATTTTTACATACACTGGCTTCCCGATCAAGACGCACTGGGCTACTATTGCCGAATCATCTACGTGTCTTAAGCCCATCAAAACCAGATCAGCATATAGGTCTATCGTCTCTGTCGCGTCAGTGCAACCACAGGAAAGGTCTGCAGCCAGTTTTATTTCTGCGTTCTCCAGCCTCCACTGCCTGTCCGCAGCGTCGTTTAGGCATTAAGATTTATTTTATCCCAGTCACAATTCATGATCTCGATGCCATCCATGCTTTCGCTGCTCGATGCACGAACCGTAGGCGTTTGGACGACGGAATGATTGCTTCGACGAATAAAACTCAGCTTTCAGATCACGCTCTTGCCATAGCCTATAGAGACGGCCATGAAATTCAGCAGTGCAACGGGCGATGTTCTTGGGCCAGCTCTCTGCCTAACTGTCGACGAATTATTCCAGTTTGTCGAGTCATAGTACGTCGTAATTGCAAGCGACCAGAAGACGGTGTTTATAACAAAGGCAACGTGAAATCTGTGTCGTGGGAATTCGCCGCTTATTGTGCGAACTTTCTGCTGTTGGCGGCACCAGCGTAAAAATAAAAGTCTTTTCCGTGTGGCTGGGTAGCGAAGTGGCTATAAAAATGCCAGAGACGCAGACGGCGCGTGTCTTTCGAGCGTGTGATTGTTGCCCAACGTCTTGCTATTCTAAACCTCAGTCGCCACCTCCACCGGACCGTTATTCTGAGTGCTGAGCGAGGGAACCCACGTGGGAATCCATACACTAAGCTGGCGACACCCTGCGCCGATGACAAGGGGTCGTTGCAACATTGTTGTTGACACGAATGCTGAACGTCGCGCCTAGAGCCCTGCGCAGACTTGATAGTGTCGTCGACGGCTGAGACGGCGCAGGGCTCTAGTCTCGTGTAGCAATCGCCGACTTAAACCTTCTGATGGCAAAGCTCAGATGTAGGCTATATAACTCGAAGCCCCGTAACAACTATTGGTCTAGGGATCGTCGTGAGCTTCCTAGCGGCTGTCTTACTTTCATACTCATACGTTCGCCTCAAGCGTCTCAATCTCATCCGTCTCATCTCCTATCTTCACTATTTAGTTCGAGCTTTCATTTGCTCTCGCATAGACCATTATACTTCTCCACTGAATGGTCTTCCTAAATTTAACGTAAATATGAGCCCAACATGCACTCAGTTTGTCAAGAAATTATCAAAATTGCGGCGGCTTCACTTCAGAGGGATGCGCAGCGATAGTAGAAACACCTCTGGGTCATTTTTCAGGGTTAAAATCATCATTGACAAGTTTGAAGCATAGGCTAAATATAAGCCAGAATACTCTATTTGCCATCAAATTATCAAAACCCCTTTGGCTTGAGGCGAAAGTATGAGTATTAAAGGAAGACAGTTTTATCCTGTACGTGTAGTACTGTCTTCTGCTCATCTCCTGGACATTCAGTCCATTCTCGCACCCGTCTGAATTTAGATTTCATCTATAGGCCTAGTGAAGAAAGGCATGCAGGTGTTAAGCGTCATACTAGAGCGGCCATCAGATTTAAGAGTGTTGCAGGTGCTGATGAGTCAGTCGCTCGATGTTTCCCGTTGTCCTTTCTTTTACTATTTTCTAACTGTACAAAACTACTGTTACAATTGCACACATTAGAACTGTATACATGATGTATACATTACACAACTGCATGCAGGCTACAAGCCCTGTTCTTGTATTTGCGTTTCCTTTACCCCAAAATGAATGCGAAAACATTGAATTAGTAGGCCTACTGATCAATCAATCAATCAATTAACTTTTATTGTAATCATCAGCATCAGCACAATGCAACATTTTGCAATACATCTTAACAACAATTACAATAGTGTGCATTTTTACAAGCATGTAGATCATAGAGCGATTACAAAAGGAAATGCTCCTAAGGGACATTCATCCCGCTAGTCGGGGCACCCCTATCAGTGTCAAATGAACTTACTACATAGGGCAAGCAAAGAAATGATTGAACTAATTTCTGGTTTATGCAGGGGTTAACACAACATTTAAAGATAAGGAGAAAAAACTTAACGACCTTAACTATAATCAGATTCGTTATAGAAGGAAACGTTAATAGTCGTTTTTCTTAAGATGACTTGTAAGGTCCACGAAAGATTCAGAAGCTGCAACAGAGTTAGCGCATCCACTTATGTCATGTCAGTGTGTCTGTCTTCTTCTGTATCTGTCTTCCTCCCTGTCTGTCTTTCTGCCCTTATTTCTCCCCTTTCAAATCATTTGAAGATTTCATTGGGCGATGATCGTTCGTATAAGAACAAAGCTTTTGTTGCGCTACTTTGGTTTACGCAGCATTTGGGAGTTGGGACGACTTCATTATTCATAGGGAAAGAGGTAAATAATTCAGGTCTCTTCCCTTCGCGATGTCCTTCCAGAGCCATACGACTATATAAGCGCTCTAGTTTTATGTTAGGCTAACGCTTGCGGTCAATGACGAACTTCCGGTGCCTGGTGACGTTCCCTTTCTCGTCTGTTGTTGTTACGTCATTGGCAACGTCATTTATATCTCCTTGATACGACGTAAGGCTCGTGAATAGACCGATGCCGTGCCTAGATTTAGAGCAACGCTTTAGTAATTTGGCGCTTTGAATACGATTGCCTGCATACATTAATTCAGCCAAGAGGATAGACGAACTGCAGACAGATATACATATATATATATACATGTAAATAATAGAGTGAGAAATTGTCAGTCAAAACTACGCACAGGTATAGTCAAGGAGATGTAGGCCTACAGACACAATAAATACAAAGGCAGACAAACAGACAGACATAATAATAAGAATGGCAGACTGCAGATATGACCGAAGATACAAACGGATAACCGTTGAGGCGTCGAACTATCTTGATTTATACATTCACATCATAAAAAAGTGTATAAAGTGTCATTTTAAAAAATATACTCAGCTCCTGAAAAAACAGCAACCGTTAGAGAAGCATTGATTCGTGTTTGAAGGCACCAAATGAGTGTTTTTCAATCGGCATAAAATGTACAAGAGGCAGATCTCTTCAAATTGCAGGATCTGCAATGGAAAAGCGCTGGGCAGAGTAGTTAACCATGGGTAGCTGAAAAAGAGAGCAGTTGGGCTTGGCCATCAACTCGACTGCTATGGAAAAGCGCTAAAGGCCTACTAAGCACCTGGATAGCTGCATACAATCGGACAGACACACATATAGACGTATAGGCAGACAGACAGACAACCCGACATAATATAGTCAGATAAACACAGAGATGACACTGAGGCAGACGGGCAGGTAGACGGATAGTCAGATAGATATTTTTCGCATCGATATCTCGCATTTTCTCGCTCAGTTCTCGTTGTGAGCTGCGATGCCATTTCCCCATCTCCATGCTCTACATAAGTCTTCTATGCCATCGATATCCAGTATGCACGTAGCTCCAGCAAATGCAAATCTATTCGTTTTTTTAAGCTAACCGCTAGCCATCACCATCACCACCAACGCCACCAGTCAGAACGTCTATAATTTACAGTTGGAACATGTATATAGCACCTAACTTATGTAGGCTAATGCAGTAGAGACATCGAGTCGTCTATTTCTTTGTACATACGAGTCAATCCGGCGCTATATAAAGTGCTTTTGGTATAGAGACCGTAGGACGAGGTGATGGGGAGAAAGGGAGGAGGGCAGATGCTGCTGCTGATGAGTTTCATCTCTTTCTTCAATCCTTCCTAGGTCTGACAATCGCGAAGTGCGAAGCGAAGTCTATGTAAGCCGAAATGTACATAATATAATTATCCCAAATCCTTTGATTTCACAACAAAGTTCTATTCTCTGAACAAAGTTCTATTCTCTGTGTAATATTCAGTATGAAATTATCATATTATACAGATATTATATAATATGTTAATAATATGTCTGTGTGATTCTGTGTGTATGTGTGTCGGACTGTCGGTGTACAATATATGAGAAAGGGGTGCGCATTCGATATTATAACTACAGAGCTTCACCTTAACTGTAGGCCTAATGTAGAAAACTACAGGCTCCAGTGGAAGCTCCACCAGGAGGGATAACTATGTGGAGATGGTAGTATAATAATGTAGGGTTTCTATAATGAGCAAGTATTTCATTCACAATTGTCCAGTTACAGGGAGTAATGATTGGGCATTGCTCATTAGACTGTATAGTGCTATATAATGAAGGCATAATGCCAATGTATATTCTACGCATTATATATTTACATGTACATGCACAGCATTGGACACACTTTCTCATTTTCATTTCCCATAGCCCGTATGAAGGCGGTCTAATAAAATACACACATACTATTTTAGTTTATTTATCCATTGTGAAAACATAAAGTATGCATTCCACGACTATAGGGGTCTATAATATACACATAATCTATACATTGACATGTATTATACACAACATCATCGGTATTAGTGCAGTAGGCTATGCACAATATATATATACATAAATTATATATAATTGTAATATATTTTTTCATTATCACCACACAACACTTCACCTATCCACAACAGCGAACAAACAACTGATTCTTTTCTTCTTATATTCGAAAATATCAGCAACAAGCAAATAATCACACTTACAAATACCGAAATGCACGCGTCAGCAACAGCTCGACCGTCCTTCTCAAAACGATTCACTGCCCCACTAAGAATCCCGCCTAAAACTGCAGCCTACACAACACGTGCTAGCAACAGGCCAGCCAGCGCGTACAAAGCGTCCGCGGCCGTGGCCTAAGTTGTGCAGAACAATTACATACATATGCACATGATCAATAATGGCCTGCAAAAGCAACTTAAACACGAATATAAAATAAGTACGATCCCATTCATAAGAGATGAACGGAAATACATCACATTAGCATCCCTTTGCCTTATAATGTTCATACTGTGTAGTCGATTTCTGAAATCCTCTTAAGAGATCAGTTGACAGAGAGAGAGAGACTGAAGACTATGTATTATGTATGCCTGATGCCATTAGGTGCCTATTCGAAAACAGATTCAGATTCAATATAACCTATGTATTAGTCTACTAAAAAGAAACTATCTGTCTGCAGTTCGTCAGCAGTATCGGTTACCGTAAACAGCTCTGAAAATAGCAGCAACATAAGTTCGTTAGTTTGACTTGTATCCAGAATGCTTCACTTGAATCTGATTCAAAGCGAAACTGCTTAATTTTGGAGTCAAACAAGAAGTTACAGGCAAAAACATCTTGCACAGTACTTGTACTGGAAGTCTTATCTTCCTGTCTTCGTGATCTGTATCTTTTCATTAGATCGAAATGCACCACTCTCTTAGCCTTCCTCCAATCAGTGGTAAGCTACTACCCATGTCATCGACTGGACCAAGTCGTAACACAACCTATTGTTATTCGCAATAATATCATTTTACCCGCAAAGGTTAATTACCAACAAATGGTGACAAGAGCACCTACAACGTACGAAACATTTCGTGCATGCTTATCGTACTATTAATTCTTTTGAAAACATTCAATCAGAGTTTCTGTTTTCCCTTCGATTACTTAATCAGAGTCAGTTTAGTTAGCACATACAATAAGATAGATATTGGTTTCGATAGGTGTACGCCAAATGAAGAATTGCTATGCTTCATAACGTGCACTTGATTCTGCACTGCACTCTTTGTCTGTACTTATAATCTCTGGTGACAGTTACTCCTCTTTATTCTCTGACATTAATGACTTTCAAGCCTGCTGCGACGTTTTTGCCGAAAAGCTATTAAGTTCTTATCCCACTGTCTTCGTGTTTTCTCATCCAGCCAACTATCGAAGGAGACATCCTAGAGCTCCAAGTGTGTGTGTGTGTGTGTGTGTGTGTGTGCGTGTGTGTGTAGGTGTGTGTGTGTGTTCGGGTCAGCTATAATTGATCACTCGTCTAGTTTGCTTTTCCAACTGCTGCAAACGTTCTATAGGGCCTACTCTTAGATATAATAAGCCTGGATGGTGCAAGCAAGCCTGAATCTCGATTTATTGTGAAGTCATACTTATCTATGGTCAATTACGTCACTTGAAGCAGAAAGCGCTCTTAGCCTTTGCATAGAGTACATGTGTAACGCCTTGTGTAATTTTGTAATACGAGCATTAATTCAATTGACTTCAAATTCTCAATACGCCAGGGTCCTTTTATTATCAATACAGTACAGTAGCAAGTGTTGTTAAGCTGTAAACCTGCGTTTCAGCGAGGAAATCTCAAACGAAATTATTGTAGACAAAGTAAACTTTCATGGCTGTATCAGGGCCAGTGGAGCGGCGGAAAGGGTATATAGTAAAGAGTAAAGAGGATGACGTCATGCGGACATTTGAAATATGTAGTCATATTCATCCATCTGATGGCCATGTGTCTGGGGATACACTCGTGAAACAAGGTCATGATCTATGCAGGTCAGGTCGAGCTGTAGAAGCTTCCTGTAGCTAGCTTATAAATGGAGACACTTTCTCTCCCGCACAAGTCAGATGGTCGTGTAGAGATCATACAACGCATTGCCCAGTGTTTCTCTGTTCTGTTGAATCGTTCGGTCACTTCATCATATAACTTGCTTTCAGCAATTCCGTTATGGCTGATCGATGGCCAAGCACCTTGGAACCTCCGAAACATCTGTAAGTCAGGTTCGAAGATGGATCTGCCGTCAACTAGTGGAACGCTGCTCCAACATTGACTCTTCTGACCTTCTGACAGTTTTCTTTCAAAGATGATGGACACAGTTACATTAGTCAGTGTATACAAGACTACATGTGCTGTTCAGATGCTTGAGTAGGCCTACGTTTAATGGGTGTCCCGGTCCTAACCCCGACAGCCGGGGAAACAGCTGCAGGGTATGTGGTCAGAAGAGCTACCGAATCTTGCATGAATTACAAGGTTTTCCCAAATGTCAGAGATAGGAAGACACTTTTCTTAAGAAATGAACTTTTTTGTGGCTTTTTGGTTGCTGGTTTTAAGATTTTCCGATTCCGGATACCGCAAAGAAAAAAATTTCAATTCAGATAATTCAGTTGAAATTTCAGATAATAGGCATAAACACAAAATAATTGATAGCAATTGAATTGTAATCTTCGGTTTAAGCAAGGGAATGTTAATAAAAATAACTCTAATAATAAGAAATTACGAAAACCTCAAATCAAATTTATTGGTTTGTTGTTTTGTTTAGGTTTTTCTAAAGAACCAAAGAACCAAACAAAGACAAAGAACCAAACTATCGACCTCTGCATTAAGTGCGGCCAATTTTCCATGATTGCCCAGAAATATTGGGCTTAACCGTTACATTTGCCCTTAGAGGGGTACATTAGGAAGAGACTATAGCAATTATTAAATAAGTGCATTTTAAGTCCCTTTTTATTGTTCCATGTTGAATCGGGCCAACACACCCGAAGCTGAGACGGCGAAAGAGAAAACTGACCACCCACCCTCATGCGCCGAGACTAGGCATATACATATATCGGCAAGTGTTTACTAATTATTTTGTATTTTAACAAAAGGGGTCTCTTTTTATTGGTACTCAGTGTATAAGTTGAAGTTGCCACAGACTTCATGCCCATGGCTACCTGAAGGTTTGCGCTGGGACCTGCCTTTTCTTCTTCTAGCAGTAGACCTAAGACTGATCGTGTCTTTGCTGTTTTCAGTCGAGGGCTGTGAGTTTACGTTCAAAAGCGCAAATGGTGAGAAGGGAAACTTCAGCAGTCCAGGCTATCCGAAGAACTATCCTCTGCAGGTCGCCTGTCGTTACGTCTTCCAGGGCAAGGACGATGAACGAATCAAAATCGAGTTCTCAGAATTCGAACTCGAACGAGGAACAGACGCTGGGTTCGTTGCTATAACACTAGTTAGCCTACATGTAACATGCTTAATTGCTTATAAAAGCGTCTCTCATTTACTAAATTCGACTTCTGTAGACCTGATAACGTTTGATCGTCCGTTCATCAGCTATCGTTAATCGTAAACAGATTTATTCCATTTCTATGTTAGTAATAATAATTCTTATATTTGTTATTAGATCTATCAACTTATTACTGGAAGTAGTAATAGTAGTGAAAGTGGAAGTGAAAGTGAAAGTATAAACAATAGTATTAGTATGTTATTAGAAGTAGCAGGCTATCATTGCTATATCGCCTCCTTTAGACTTTTCTTCTTGACCTGGCGCCTGGGTTGGGAGCGCCTCAGGGTAGAGATCTTAAAGGGGCGCTATACAAATTATTTTTGATTGATCGATTGCTTGATATCGGTTAAATTTAGGAGGTCCCGGGCTATCTGCTGCATGGGTTCTCATACATACATTAGACACTAATACGTCTTCTGATCCACTTAGACCGTTGTGATGCGTTGATGTTCTGTGATGTGATGCAGTTGTCTGTTCGACTACATTGACATCTTCACGATAGACGTTGACCAGATGAAGAACCTGGAGAACCGTTTGTGCGGTGGAGAAATTCCGCAGAAATTCGTCTCCATCCACAGCAGGGTCGAACTCGTCTTCAAGTCAGACTACGCCGGACCCAGGAAAGGATTCTTCGGCCATTACGAATTCCTTAACGAATGTCAGTCCCTCTCCTCAATCTCCTTCATTAATGTCTTTTATCTCTTTAATTTCCTTAATCACCTTAGTTTCCATAATCTATTTAATCTCCTTAATCTCTTTAATGACTTAATCCTCTAATCTCCTTAATCTTTATAATCGCCGTAATCTCCATAATCTCCTTAATCACCGTAATCTCTTTAATCTTTTAATCTATTAAATCTTCTTAATCTCTTTAATTCTCAGCTGATCCTATTTAACGGCAAGGCTAATCATCTAATCCAATTTTAACTGTGAAGGACTTATTTTCCGCTACTTCTTCTTAAACGAATGCCATAGGACTCATTCCAAATCCGCTATCCCAATCTTATTTTAATCCTAGTTAATCTTGATCTAATCATAAACTGCTCCAAATTTCATCTCAATCTGATCTGTACAATTCCGCAGAGACGGGAATTCACGGGCCATTGGACACGCGCTCATGCCGATTCTAATCTCCATTCTCCAGTCTTAGCAAATGAATTTATCGACCACTTCGACTCTATTAACTAACATGAAATTAACGTCGCATATATTACAGATGGAATTCAAATTGATTTGTAAGGAAAGTCAGAGGATTTTAGGTCTTTAGTGCCCTTTACAGTTCTGAAATGAACGATTCGGTTAAGTGGTACGACATAATTATTATATTATGCTTCCATAGCAAAGGTAGCCTAATTCATTCATAACAATGATTTTTATAACGCTCCGTATAGGCTTCTACTCAGAAGCGCTCCCGATGAGTTAAAGGGCAGTTTTTGAGGTGTGTGCTAATGTAAGCCTAGCATAGAAAAATCTTGGAACCATTGGACACACGACTTTCGCAAATTTCATCATCATAGATAAAGGGCCTACTTTTACGACAGAAGATTCATCAGTTGATAAACCATGGCATCCAACAGTGCCATCCAATGCTTTAATTCAATGTGTATACATACGTCTAGCAGCTAGTCTCGATCAATGGTCGGTCTTCCAGCTGAAGAGAATTAAACATGATATGTGAGGTCTCTGTCTTTGTCTCTGTGTATGTCTGCCTGTCTGTCTGTCTGTCTGTCTGTCTCTCTCTTTGTTATGGTGCTAATACGATACCTTAGCTCTCCACGTACGGTCGTTTTACATCGGCAAACAACAAACCGAAGTACATGGACTTGGGCGAGCAGCAAGACATGACCGACATTTAATTAGATACGATAAAGCAAGAGACGACCAGCATCGAGGTCATCGATATCTATGCTTCTATGTTCTGACATCTGAACAAAGGCATTTGATGAACCATTAGGGACTTTTGCTAACTCTCGTTTTGCTTGCATGGTGGCACCCTGCTTTATTCGCTGAGTCCTTATCCGATTGTCCTGCACCAATGAACTAGTTTGGACAAAATTATGTTTGTCGATGAAGCGAGCTTGAAGAAAGCTGAATGCGCTACTGATAACATCATAAGCCGTAAAAATACCACAGTAGGGGTCAGAGACATGGGTATTCCAGTGGAGAGAAAACATATCAAGTACGATGTTTTAGACAGGCGAAATAAAGTCCATGGTGCTATGTAGGGTAGTAGCTGAATTGAGCGTAGAAGTTATCAGGCTGTGTATACATTGTTAGGAACTAGCCAGCATTAGGAACTAAGAGCTAGTCAAACTGGTCCGTTCCTAACAGTCTGCCGATACGCTTCGGTGATCGCGACGGGATGGTCTCCAG
>JAQFXW010002838.1:0-12573 GCA_034693945.1 Dendrobaena attemsi
GTAGGTCGCCGTACTACGGAGGAAGATTTTCTAGACGAGACCACGAAACAACCATCTGAGCTATTTCATCTTCGTCTTCTTCGAATTAGTCTGTTTAATGAGGAGACGGCCGCCATCTTTGTCAACTGGTGGCGACATCTGTCCATCACATTATTCATTCGTCGCCCTTCTCTTCTCTAATCATACTGTTTTTAAATTACGCCTACGGTAACTACCTGCAGCCGTAGATTTGCTATTTTTAAAACTCGTTTAAAACTTGATTCAAATGTGCCACTTTAAATTTAATTGATTAACAAATATCTATAAACTTTATGTCGCCATAGACGGACAGAACCAATTAGTAGGCTAGTTCTAACGTAGGCCTAGTAGAATATTAAAAAACTGTGATTCAAACTTCCAAACAGTGGTATCTGTGTGCACAATTATAATGATCCTCTGAGTCTAAGTCAAGGTCAAAGATACTGTAAGCCCTTGCGTAAGGACTTCAATCGCAATCTCTCGAGGCGCTTCGGCGTGTAAACTCTGACACACAGCAGTGAGCTGTAGTCAGGACCGCCTCTGAGTAAAGGTGAACTTGAAGAGTCGGCCTAGGAATAAATACACAATTAAAATAAATAAATACTCTTACTAATAGAATTGGGTAAAAGAAACTTATGCCCATAGGCCTAACTCTCGAGATGCTAATGCGCCAGACATTGAATGTTTAGGCATAGACCCTTTATCCTCCTTAGTCACGGTGAATGTGCAACTGCGTGTGATGTGGTAGGGGAGGGAATTGGGGAAACCCTTTTGTATACCCGACTAAATTATGTATTTTGTCTCTGACATCAAAGGAAAGTGGGTCTCTACGCTGCTGATTAATAATTATAATTAGGCCTACAGAAACTGTCAATCAAAATTACATGGAACGGCTTCTGATTGGCTAGAGCGTAGACCAATCAAATGCGTGGAACCTCGCGCTGCGGCTGAAAGGGGTGAATGAATGAGAATAATGGTTTAATCGGGTACGGGGTTCGATTTCACGTTTAGAGAGGAATTATAGTGCCGAATTTATTAGATTTAAGATTTTACAGAAACGCGGACCCAGTGGCTGAAGTCTGGCCATGCGCAACGAAGATCCGAAGCGAAGCTGTTTATACTTTATACTGTTAAACAACGAGCACGTTATTTACGAGTCAAAAGTAAGTAAGTGCGCCCATTTAACAAGTCCTGCACTCGCGTATTTTCATTGTGGAGGTTACTGGATGTTTAGTGTTAACTACGTAGATGGTGTATATTTATCCTAATCAAAATCAAATCACTGATGCAGAGGTAGGCCTATAGTGCACGTGGCATCAACTGATTTTACGAGATCACGTGGGCCGCAACGTCCCATTATGGTTATAATACTAGCGAGTTTACTTTATGCACATGTGCCTATAAAGACACTGGCTCTTGTTTCACAATCAACATTTTTATCCCTCTTATTTTATTTGTCAGCTTTGAATAGGTTCAACTGTCATTCTGCTTCTTGGTATGCTCTATGCAATCAACATTTTCGTCTGTCATCCCACTTCTATTGTGCTACTCACATTTTCATCCTTGTTTTTAAATAATTTGGCAACATGGATGGATATGCACGATGATGACTTCATGATGTAAATTAAAATTTAACCATAGTTTAAATATTGTTCCTGACTTTAGGTTGAACTTTTATATTTCTCCGTGTAGGTTTTGTATTTTGTTATTGTTAAATAATTGACTCGTTATATTGCAATTTATTGCAGAGTGTAATATGGATTTGAGTTATTAATAGTTAATTGATTACAATTAGGGAATTCGTGACATGACTACTTGGCTGCGCAACAATGAACTTTATGATATCAAGCTTTTGTCTTTTAATTGTATTATGAGTTGATCAGAAGCTGGAAAGGTTAATTTATTATGGCAGAGTGCGCTATGCCGCTAGCACAAAATGTCAGTGGGGGTCAGTTACCGAGGTACAAAATTATTTTGAGAGCAGATTCAGTGTGATCGCTTACTCTGGAATTTATTTTCTGTTTAAGGTTTGTGCTTCAATCATTCTTTTGTCGAGTGTGATGAGGAGAGAGGAGGCAGGCAAGCCAATCGAACACGAGGTTCAGTTGCAAAATGACGACCGCATCAAGCTCATCATCAAAAGAAAACCTATTTCCAGTTTCGATACCCACAAATCGTCGGAGCTCAAAGAGGCCTCTCTGTCCGTTTCCGTCATCGCCGCACATGATAAGCGAATGCAGGGTCTCTCGGTGGAAAATGACACAACGAACAATGCCAATCACGTGAATCTCCATCGAGAGAACTCAAAGCTCTCCCGTCATCTCAAGCGGAAGTTTGACTCCTGCGTTGATAAGGAGGAGGACCAGCCGCAAAAGAAATTCTGCAACGGTTTGTCAGACAGAGTAAAACCCAAGGCGGCTGTACGTAAAGCGCGTTCGAACGCAGACGTGCTTAACTTCAGACCTCGCAGGAAGTATCCTGTTTCCAAACAAAGACCTGAGGAGCGTTTCCTCAACTCTGGTCCTCTGACGTCGTTGTCGGAATCTAGTCATAGCGATACAACGCCAATTCGATCATTAATATATGAAGGTTACGACCTGTTCTATCGTGCGGATAATACAGGCAAATGTGCAGTTGCTGGGAACCGATTGCAGACGGCTGACGATAAGGGGATTACATCTTCAGACAGTTTTTCAAGGAAAAGTAATCCTGCTCCAGTTGGACGATTGAAAAAAGTGTCCGAATTTAATAGTTGGAATTCAGACGCAAAAGTTGACAGCTCCAGGAATCAGTTGTCTGTGAAGGTGAGGCACTTTTTCTATTGCTGTCATCGTTGCTATGCTTTATTTATTTACTTTAATTGTTATTTGGTTGTATATTATTGGCACATGTGATATGTGTGTGATTCTGATTAGTAATTATTTGTTTGTTTTTTGGTTGTTTACTGCTTGTTATTGGTCTGTTTGCTATTTCTGCCTTTGATTTATTTTTTTATTTTTAAAAATTTTATTCACACATTTCTATACCACCCCTTCAAGTCTCCTACTACTCAGAGGCGGTCCCGACTACAGCCGGGAGGTGTGTCGGAGTTTACACGCCGAAGCACCACGAGCAAGTGTGAGTGAAGGACTTGCTCAAGGTCTTTACGCGGCGGGTGGCATTCGAACCTGCAACCCTTCGGTTACAAGGCGGCGACCTTCACCACTACAAGGGGGCATGTAATGGTACCTAATCAAAGAGATCAAATCCGGTAGAGCTATAAAACTGATTTTCAGGGTTTAAGTTTTCTTGGGGAGATGTTGAACTTACCCTTTTCCTGACAACTAATTATTTTGATTTGCATGTATGCCTGACCGACCAAACGAATTATGAAAGTAATTTAGTTTGCTCGTCACATTTATGTTGGACGCCTAGAATATACCACGTTTTTCTTTTCAGAAAGGTATTGCTAATACGCTGCCTGTACTCGACTCTGGAGATGTTTGAGTTCATGTACTGTAAAGACTTGTTTATGTGCTACATTTGACCATAACCAGGTTAGGTACAGTGGCATATATAATTCTGGTATAAGCATTGTGGAGGAGGCGAGAAATTGCTGCCTGTATTAATTTATGCTATCAGGAATCATCTAGTCATGGGTTTTGGATTTACAATTTTTGGTTCAATAAGAAAAACTGAAAAAAGTCATAAACCCAATTTTATTTATGGTGATTAGAACAATAAATGCAACAGTGACTACCTTTGGGGTCCTTGGTTTCCACATATTTTGGGTACAGAAAGAGGAGGCAAATGGGGTAACTGTTCAAACTGGAGTCTTTAGGGTGAACAAAGCCAATTTGCTCTGCATGAGATTTATATCCATGAATGCTTAGGTTGTAGGGTGTACACCTGTGGCACCCTTTGAGTTTGCATGCTTGAGGTAACCCAGTCTGTAAAACTAGAACCTCCCAGCTTCTCCAAGAGGCTTGACCTGGAAACCCAATAAACATGAAATTACGGGTCTGTTGGTGTTTTATGATTGTTCTCTGCCCCTCAGGATTGGCAGGGTACCAGCGTCTTCAGATTTCATTGCCCTGTTTGGGGTAATATCAGAGAATGTCCTGTGCTCCATTTGGTCCCCATTTCAGACCATAAATGGGTTCAACAGTCAGTTGGGGTTAGTGGTCCAGCCGAGGGGGGCTCATAAAGGGGTCAACGAGTGCAGTGGGTTCAGTTTGATGGTCTGCTATTATTGAATGGCTCTTGTTAACCCAGATGTGTCTCACTCTGCACCATTATATTGTGATGGTTCTGGGGCAGGGTAATACTTATTTATTACATTCCTCTGCCAGCAACATTAATGCTAATTGTCTTATGGTCTGCTGCTGTCTAATTATCTAGCCTATAAATCTGTCTCTGCTGACATCGTGCTGTGTATCTCTGCATCGGTCTGTATGTCTCCTTGTGTATGTCTTCTTGGGTATGTCTCTAGTTGTTTCTGACCTATTTTCTACTCAGACTATCAGAATTTGGCTAAAAGTGTGTAATGTATATTTGTCAGTCTGACCAAACATCTGCCTCTTCACCATTTAAGAGTGTCTGTGAGCTGGTGGTATATAAATTTCTGACTGATGGTTACATTACACAACAGTCTATATATATACACATATATTTATATATATTTATATATATATATATTATTGTACTTCTTCAAAATGTCATACAGAAATGATCCTGTAAGAGTCCTACAAAGGCAAAAGCTTATACAGAGTTAAACTAGAACTGTGTCTCCAGGTTGCATTCTCTTGTGCAAATTCTTCTAATCAATACAAAATAATAAGTTTGATAATAATCACCATTTTACATGTGATGAAAAAGTCAGTTTTCTAAGACCTTTTATAGGTGCATCCAGAATGGATAGTCTAGCTACTCGCAGTTTGCTCTATTTTCCTATTTCTCTACTAAGCTAGAGACTAAGTGTGGTTGGTCAACTTGACGACGTAATTATGTCCTATTAAAGGAATATTAAATGAATTAAGTGAATAGTATGTGTGTGGTTCGAATTGTTGGGCTACTTAAATTGTGTTGTTTAGATCTTCTCTCTGCCATTTTATTTCATCACGTGAAATGATTAGAAATCAAGTATCTGGAATTGTGAATGTAAATTTTGCAAAGGAGTTGTTTTAATAGCAGCTCCAGCTGGCATTATGCAAAATATTTAGATATAACAACATATCAGATGCTGAGAAATTGGTAGGCATGTTCGTCTCATTCGAAACCTGCTGACATGTCTTTGTTTGTGGGCTGTGCATGGAGAACTTTGAGAAACAAACTGTATCCGTAGTCGCTCTTTCTTTATTGTTTGTGAAAACAATTTGGCCAGGGAGAAATGGTTGAACTGTCTATCCAAAGAAAGAACACCCAATCACCATAATAGAATGAAACAAAGTTCTTACTGTCCCCAGACTTCCTACTAAGACAGAAGGCAGATTTGTTCAGACTCTGAACTGTCTGTCAGTCCATCACAAATGCACACCAAAATATGCAAAGCAAGGAAAGGTCAAGCATGTCAAACACCCTGTGACAGTCAAGTATGTCCAATCTGTAAGAAATTTCCCTTTTTGGCCCTCCTGGCATTGTAATTATGGCTATGACTACCACTTCCTGGTAACTCTCAGCTTACACAGAAGGATGCTATAAAAAGAATTTCCTACATAAAACGAGACACCATTCGCCGATCTCGATCTCACTTTATAATTTATATATTTAAATATATGTGCAGAAGTGGGTTTGTGAGAATGTTTGAATTCGCCTTCAGTGTGTCATGTGAAACCCTGTCAACTACAAAGGCCCAAGACGAATAAATAAGGGATAGGTCATTGATGGTACTAGTGTTTCAGCTGTAAAGCAATTGATTACTTCTGACATTTGCTGCTGATGAGCCTATGGTGCAAAGTTAAAATGATTCTGCACAGATTTTTTATAGTGTTATTGTGTGAACTTTCTCTAAATGATTTAAATAGATTTCACACTAGTCCTATAACTGGCAACCACTTGTTTGTGTATATTTGCAGATATGATAATTATAATATCTATGAATCCAGTGTCTTTGCATACACATATGTATAATAATGTATATGGGTTAATGCATACAGCATACTTGTATGTGTTTATAATATATTTTGTATTTGGCTAGTTATGATCCTTTTGATTTGGATCGATGGTGCTATGAGTTTTCTTTATTGAATAGCACAATGTCTTTGTGCAAACTCGTGAGCTGGTATAACATTTTGCTTGCCAGTTAGATGGCAGCAGCATAGTCTATGGCAGTGTGGCATGCTTTTGCTTGGATTCTGAAACTCAAAGCTTGATTTTGTAAAAGACAAAGGCCTTTCATTCCGCTAAGACAAAGCCCATGGTTCTTGGGAACTTGGTGCCAATCTTTGTGTGGGTGGGTTCTCTGAAGTCTGAAATGCTTCAGCAGTTGAATGAAATCATCGTTGCTAGGCAATCGGGTTGTGCTAGTGATCCACTGGTTTCTGAATCGGTGTTGATGTGCTGAGAGGTTAAGTGGATGGGTGTCATTGTGGCCATATTATGTGAATCAGTTGGCTATGAGCTGAGAAGGTCGAACTGGTGATGGACAGAGAGGAAGGGAGAAGCTGTGATGCACAGGAAAGGACTAGGGTACGGCCAAAAGAATAATGTTGTGTTTTTGGTAACCCGACTGAGTCACCGTTTTGGGGGCGACTCAAATAATTTAGTTAAAAAAAATTTATTTTTAAATTTCAACAATTTGTTACTTTTAGTAAAAGAAAACATGAATCACAGAAGTGGACTTCTACCACTATCCCAACAGTTAAAAATCAAATAAGGTTTGAAATTTGAAAAGTGGCAAGCTTCGTATAATAAAGGTGAAACTAAATTCACTGGTTTTACATATACAGGGTTTGGCCACAGTCTATCCGAACGTGCTGTAGTTAAGTGCAAACTGGTGAAATAGAATCATATAAAAAATATTTTACAAAGAAGACAACTTCCCTAGCTACCCACCCTGTTTTAAAACACCTGTTACCGGAAACACACCATTATTTTTTGCCTAAGGTTGGCTATGTGGCCAGTTTACATGTGGGTGTTTGATTGTGTAGGGGTTATGGTGCTGGACTGTAAACTGAGAGGTTAGGGGTTCCAATCAGGTCTGAAATTTGGTCTTTGATTTCTGCTTTATCTGCACCCATAGCGAATTCGCATATGAAGGGTACACTACCCATACATTGTCGGTTGGAAAATGAAACGGCGAGGGTCCACCCCGATGTGCAGAGGCCAAGAAAATGAAGTTTGCTAGTGACTCGAGACCATGTTGCTACTATCTCCATTGGTAGTGTAAACCTACCTGTCCATGTTTCTGTAGATTCGTTGTTGTTCTTATTAGCCATACAGGTTAGCTTAAAAGACCCTGTTCAACTCATGTGTTTTTGTTCTTTGACGCCTATGTCTGCATTATACACAAGCCCTCTTGAAATTACTACTGTGTCCGATATTAAATTAATAACTTTAATAACGATATTTATAGGTATTGCCGACGCTACTACTACCTCATTCCGAGACAATTCAGTCATCCGCTTTAGCGCTACGCCAACTAAAGGCACCGGTGGTGTCAACACCGCTGTTGTCACAGTGTCAAGGTCAAGCAGCGCCGTCAACCAATCCAACTGCCCAATGGCAGTCAACGTGTGGCAACCGATTAGAAGAAGTGAGAACGTGGAATGCTGTATCATCCCAAGGTCAAGGTCAGACTGCAGTCGGGCACCCATCGACTTCGAACGACAAAGGGATTCAGACTGAGCCTCATCTGTTGGGACCCTGTGATCCAGGGACACGTGTCCGGTTGGAATCAACGATCCTTGCTCTTGATCAGAAAGGTTGGTTCGTCGTTTTTCAGCTCTTTCTCAAGCGATGTACATTGTCTAGAACGTTACAGTCGTAGTGCGCACTGCGTATTGATGTATTTTCTAATAAGGAACAAATAATTATAATTTTCGAGTCACTGCGTAAGAACTTTGAGCAAGTCCTTCAATTGCTCTGTGGGAGGGGCTTAGTATAATTGATAAGATATGTTTATGAAGAATATGAGATCTAAGACTCAACCTTCATTCACCAGATGGCATAGCAAAGAGGCGCTTTGGCATGTTGACTCCGACTCAGCGTCAGTGCTGCAGTCAGGGGTAGTAGTGTACTTGAAGTGGCACTATATAATTCTCCTAAATAAATACCTAAATAAATAAATTCTCAAATAAAAGTTGCATACATGTTATTTTCCTATTCCAATTTTTCAATTAATATAATGTTAACAACAGCTCCTCAAGCCCCAAAGCCTGCTAACAATATATTCTATTATATGCGAGATCTCTACTTTCGGTCTCCCTTAGGAGCCAAAAGACTTACAGTACAATGGAGTAAATAGGTTGGCATATGTAAGAAATCTGAAGTTTGTCAGCAGAATTTGGATAGAGTCTTGCTTGGCAGGATCATTAAATTGTTTGTAACAGTCTTATGTAGGTAAAACATCTTGCCATTTGTTTATTTGGTCCAGATGGTCCTTTTAGTCAAATTAAAAGAAATGTTGCAATATTTTATTCTTCTGCTGGGGTGAAATCCCAAGTTTTTTGGAAAATGAAAAGTGTTTTTTTTTGGTTTCTTATGGTTTTCTGGTTTTAAGAATTTCCAATTTTGGATGACGTTAAGAAAGAACTCCAACTCGGATTTAATTCTGTTGAGATTTTAGACTGATAATCACAAAATAGCAGTTGATTTTATTACAATAAAATGATAAGTCAAATTCTGGAATTTGCCATTGAATTAATGTTAATAAAAATAATTCTAAAGTAGAAATTAAAAAACCAAAAACCAAAAAACCAACACTTTTCCACCCCTGGGAACAACATTAGGCATCCAAACAACTCTGTCGCAACATAGACTTCGATGGTTTGAACATGTAGAGAGAATGTGAGTAGATGGAATCCCACACAATGTGGGGCGCGGTAGTGTAGTGGTGAAGGTCGCCGCCTTGCATCCGGAGGGTTGCAGGTTCGAATCCAACCCGCTGCGTAAGGACCTTGAGCAAGCCCTTCACTCACAATTGCTCGTGGCGCTTCGGCGTGTAAACTCCGACACACCTCTGGGCTATAAGTCGGGACCGCCTCTGAGTAGTAGGAGACTTGAAGGGACGGTATAGAAATGTGTGAATAAATAAAACAAATAAATACAAGGTACAACATGCAAGGTTTGAAGGGGGAAGAAAGTAAGAAACAAAGACCAAGAAGCAGATGGACAGAGTTTAGACAACATTAAAGATGACATAGCAACACTTTGACTAGCACTACATGTCGCAAGGAATTTGACAAATGGCCAAAGACGGTGGAGATCTTCTATTCGTACCCATTGCCGCCAACTGGCTGTCAAAATTGAGAAAATTCTATTCCAAGCTCCATGGATTTTCCTAGAGAACAATGGGCCATTATGCTCCCCACGGGACATTCTTAAGCACAGGGTATTGATGTTGCTCTTGACAACCGGGGCCTATACTGGAAAGGGACTGTGAAAGTGTTGGTGGTGGAGACAGTGCACATTGTTCCAAGGGAAAGGATAGAACAGGGAGTGAAGGGATCCCTTTGTCCTTGGCGTTTCTGTTTTGGGGAAGGTCCATAGCCTAGGGGAGAGAGGCAATGGGTATCTTGACGCTGGGGATGACGGTCGCCATGTCTGCTGCCTGGTTTTATTTATAGGACAGGTTTATTGCTGGCAGATATATTACCAAGTGATCTAGTTGGGTGGATAGGTAGAGGGGGTATCCTGACGTGTCAGGTACTATAGCCACTGGACTGTGGACAAAGGGTTGGCTATGCGTTGGAGAGCCGCTTCTCAACTGTTCCCATATAACGAATCCGTCTAACCCTTCTGTGTGGACCCCCTTTTCAACAGAGGGGCCATGTACTGCTAGCCCTTTGTCCGTTTAGTCCTCTGGCTTGGCGAATGGCTACTTCGCCGCCCCACCCTTTGTTGCGCCCGGTCCGTGGACTCCGATACGGTATCCCCGGCCGGTCTCCCCTCCCTCCCACCTCCTTGCCTGCGATGACGATGCCCGACTGTAACCCCTTGTTGGTCTGGGAAGAACTGACTGAGGCGAAGGGGTCTAACAACAAAGGATGACAGTCCTCCACCCTGCCTCACTGGGAAACTGGTTTTCCATTCTCACGGCACAACGGGCTAGTAATAGTTAACCAAGTTGATTGTAAGATATGCTAGAATGATTTTTATCAGTTGAAAACGAAGTCTAATACAAATTGACGGAGCCCTTTGAAATTGGCTGTGTTAATCAAATTGAAGGATATTCCCTTGGAATAATCTACAATCTAATAAAACCAAAGCCTGATACAAACAGACATAATATTCCAATTGTGCCAAAAAAAGCTTTTGATGTCAATTACAGTTGGACTCCTTTTGTTGTGTTTGCGCTTCAGTCTAAATATCCTTCTTCCTTTTCAGGGCTCACGTTGAAAGAGACAGGCAATGAAGAAGTATTAAATTGCCTTACCCTTACAGCCCATCTTTCGTGTAGGGTAAACCCTCTGAACAATGCCTTCCGAAGTGTAAATCTATGCTTAGGACTTTAGGCCATCATTGTTGTTGCCAACTGAGAAGGCACAAACAGTTTACAACTTTGGCCTAGAAATCTTAGTTTACCCTGTTGGTAATGAACCCCAGCATGAGATAGTCCTCCCTTGTTCAGAAGGCTGACAAGCAACAGATTTCTTTTATTGACCCTTGCCCCGACACCTCCACCCCCATTAGTCTTAGGTCCATACTGTGGACCCACTTTAGAATGAGAACTGATCCTTAATTAATGTGTTGGGGATTGACTATTTCATGCATTAAGATTACTGCACACTAACTAGACTAGGATAAAATGAGTGATATAATCATTCACATGCTGACTCACTGGATTTCTTAATTAGAGATGTAGTTGCATAAATCTATTTAATGAGTTACTGCTTTGTGTATCGTAGACAGCGCTCTACATATTACCTGCGCTCTACATATTACCTGTCTATTATTTGCCAACTAAACCGAATTAACTTTGACATATTCATAAGGTAGTTCTGTAATTACCATACAGATTCGTGGAGATAGAATCGTTTCAATTGCCTTGGAATGATGAATCTTATTTACAATTTATGTAATACCTTAAATTTATTAACTCTCAAAGCTGCCTTGAATTTACTAGATCACTGCGCATGTAGTAGACACCATGCTTTGATTACCAAGCATCAAAATCAGAAATCCCTCTGCCTTAAATTCTTACTCTCCGTGTTGCGAAACCCAGTTAGAAATCCTGCACAATTATATGTGTAGACTTTCTATATAATCAGGTATTTGGCAAAGTATAGATCAATTGAATTACTGCCATTCTAAGTTTCTTTAGTTTTGGCTATTCTTTTGTATTGATAGCTAATGTTTTCGCTGATACAGTTACTGTGGTGATGATAATGAATAGTTTTATATAAATAATATATAAATATAGCACTGAAACAATTTAACGACAGTTTATCGCCGATGGCTTTTACAGGCATGCCCGAGATTTTAAATCTTTGAAATAAGCCAGCATAGAGTGATTTGCATATTATTAAACGGCAGGGGCTTCTATCCCCCCCAAGCAGCCGGGCTCAAAAACTCATGACTTTTTCCATTTTCACCCCTCAAAAATATTCTTCCATCCAATCTGACCAGTCTCCCCCCCCCCTATTTCTGAAAATTATACATGATAAAATGTTCCCCCCTGTTTTTCACTGGCCGCAATTGCATCCGCTTGGTATAGGGATAGAAGCCCCTCTAAAACGGTATCAAAAGTTTTTGTTGTTGTCATAGCTGAAGCAGCTGTGGTGTTAAGAAAGGTTCATACAAGTCTACTCGTATAATTATTAGTACGGCCCTATACGTCTGCAGGCTACTTTTCTTGAAAGTGATTTGAATGACGATGTCTTGTTGTTTTGTATTGGGTAGTAATAAAACCCAATAATTCTTGTTTTTTAAGGGCACTGTGAAGATTAGCAGCAGAAGTTTCTAACATGTCTGTGTATATCTTTTGTAGGGAGTTTGGTGATAAGTGTGCCATGGAGGGGGAAGACTCTTTCCGGGTTTCTGATGGAGGTGAAGCCCGGATCTGGTTGGAGCACACGACAGTACGTACTTCAGTCTCTCGGATTCTGTCAGTAATGTGCAAAAAGAATGTAATAAACATTCTGCAAAATTGTAATTGAAGGTCTAGGGGGTCGACTTGAAACGTTCTGCCGAATCGGTCGAATTGAGATGAAACGAACCATACTGGACTACTGGAGCACCTCTGAGTAGAGATCTTGAACGGGTGCTATATAAATTTTAACTGATTGATAACTGATTGACATGAGTATGTAAGTTTTCTTTATTGATCTGTTCAATGAGCTCTAATGACTATTTACCATTATTTTCATCCTGGTCCAATTATTACTTACTATTCTTCTGATTTCCCCATCTTTTTCA
>JAQFXW010002839.1:0-12573 GCA_034693945.1 Dendrobaena attemsi
AGCCGATCATCCTACCCGGGCAGTAACGAACGGGCGGGTACCCGGGTGCCCGGGTACCCGTTGACAGCACTACCAACGAGGAGACACCCCTAAGATTTTCTAGAATTTTTTTAAGTCTGTCTTAACAGAAATTCATATCTATCGCGACTGCCATTGGCTTGTGTATGTATATTTCCGTCACGTCGTGATTTTCTGTGTAAGTAGATTCTTCTAGAAAGTGAAATTCTAACGAAGAATCTACTTAAACATATTTACATAAACAAGTAAATAGCGATAGCTATGAATTTCTATTGAATTTGACAGTTTCATTAAATTTTATCTACAAGCAACGTGAAGTGAAATTTAGTAAAAAATATACATGTATAATCTTGCACTCAAGTTTATTCTAAGTTTTGGATTTACATCAACTATGACAAAGCCTGTAAGTGAGCATGATAAACCTTGTACCCAGTGGTCAGGGTTCACATCCTTGCCAGAGCAGAAGATTTATATATTTATTTGTCCAAGTCATAGAGGACTCAGAAAAACAGTGGCACTGTGGTTGTACTGGCCCATCCACCCTTCGATTCTAACTTAGGACAAAGAAATTTGAAGTTGTTAATACATTACTCTTGTTCGAATCCCTTTTGGTTTTTGAGATAATTTGCTTTTGCTTACTTGAAGAGAGTTGCCAAAAATTTGTTACGGAACAAAAGTTGGCCGAGAACTGAATTGTAACTTTGCTGTATCTGTTGTCAGATGTCTTTCCGAGGTATTCGTCAGAGTAAGTTCCGTCACGTCTTTGGACAGGCGCATAAGCGCGACCAGTGCTATGATAACATTCGAATCACGAAGAGTTCGTGGGATTCGACGTTCTGTGCTGTCAATCCAAAGTATCTGGCTATTATCACAGAGGCAGCCGGTGGAGGAGCTTTCCTTGTCTTAGGACTCGATAAGGTAGTTTCTAGTTTGTTGTCATTTGACTTTGTGATGATTGAACTTATAAGTTTCTTCGCCATTTAGTGTAGCTTGTAAGGCAAATGCCATTTACTTTGCGAGTAGAGCTTCAGTAGGCCTGGATAAACAGGATTACAATACAATTGTAAGTGCATTACATGTATAGATCTTTATTTGAGAAAGCTATTGTCAGTAGTGCCAGCTTTTTAAGACTTTTCAATTCTGTGAAATTTGCAGCTTGTAAGCAACATGTCGTTTGCCTTGTGTAATTGTATAATGTATACTGCCACAGCAAATCGGTTCGGTGCCTGCACTGCCCCATATTTTCCAGATTTTTTAAGATGTTGTTTGTTTTGGTAGCAACAGCTGTTGTATGCTGCAACACGATCTGTATTACGCATCCTGCTTTTGTGTCGTAATGCTTTACATTACTCTGTGGCATAGAGCGCAGTACAAATGGTTTGTTACCATTACAGACTGGTCGTGTGGACCGTGATGCCCCGTTGGTGGTTGGTCACAAGGCGGCCGTGCTCGACATTCAGTGGTGTCCACACAATGACGACATCATCGCAAGCGGTTCAGAGGATTGCACTGTCAAGGTGTGGCAGATACCAGAGGGAGGACTTCTGAGGAACCTTGAGGAACCGGTCGTTGATCTGGTGGCGCATCAGAGGAGAGTTGGCCTTGTTGTTTGGCATCCAACTGTTCAGAATGTCCTCCTCAGTGGAGGTAAGGTTCATCACTGCAAGCCACTCTTGTGATGTCATAGTTGTCGTAATTATAAGTTTGATATTTCTAAACTGGAGTGCTGAGCGCCAACTTACTCACAAGGCTTCTCACAACGAAGGAAGAGCAGCAGCTGCTAGGGTGTGTTTTCTTGAAGATAAGAGCATCTGGTGATCCTGTATTTGCGTTAAACTTTGAGTGTAATAACCTTGTCACCTTGTGCTGTCAGTTCTTTGAACTCTAGCGACCGTCATGATGAAGCTTCTCCATTTCTTTTTTTCTGATGTCGCGTCCCTTAGTTTCGCCAAATTCATTCCAGTTGTTTCGTGTATTTCATCCATCCATTTTATCCTAGGTCGCCCTTGTTTTCTCCTTCCCTCTCCACAAACCAACATCATTTCCTTTTCCAATCCATCTGATCCCACAACATGTCCAAATACAATAAAATACAAAAAAATCCATAAGTCCCTACCACTGGTCCAATTTGTCCGGCTGGTCCAGGGGGACCCGGTGGTCCACCAATTCCGGGTGCACCGTTCTCTCCTGGACCTCCAGGAGTTCCAAGTAGACCCTAGATAACGACAGACCAGTCAACAGCTGCAGAAGACATTTCAGTTGGCAAAATGAAACAAAAGGAGAACGAGTGAAGACGAATTACGAATGAGTCGAAAAGACTTTGAATCAACTTCAAGGCCAAAATAAATATTTTTGAAAGTGAGGAATTTCACATGATGAGTAAATAGCAATAATTGTCAGAACTAAATCTAACAAACCCTATGAATATAACAATGGTGTCTCAGCTCTCTCACCTGTATTCCAGGTAAACCTCTTTCTCCAGATGCGCCGCGTTCACCATTCGGACCCTGAAAACATTAGACACAAGTAAGAGGAACTCTTCCTTAGAAATCTGGAACTGCGGAAATGCAACGGATGAATAAGGAAATGAATTGCACATCATCCAGGTTTCCAGATACAATGAGTCTAACAAGGTCTGACAAGTATAAATTATTCAACGAAAAAAGGAACAAAAGGGGAGAAATTGTGGAAGACTTGTTGAATGGTTTGGATGATAGTCTCAGTGGACACAAGAGCAGCTTTTAAGAGGAGACAGGAGACGCTATTGACGCATAATCCAGATCATGTGCTGTAGTTCTAAGACAAACTATCCATTTTCTGAACCACTTTGGATCCTTGTTATGCCATGATAAGCTAATGGTTCCACGCTCCTTTTAACAATCTGACTGACATATATTCAGTTATGCTGTCGTCAGTTGATAATTGAGCCAAGCGCTCATCTCGATAGACCAAATGGATGGACCTACTCTTCCACCAACAGATCCTTGCTCTCCTGGAACACCGTCGCCTCCCCTTGAGCCCTGTGGTCCTGGCGCTCCAACTCTTCCATCCAATCCATCTCTTCCAGTTGAACCCTAAAACAAATAAAATAAGTATTCAGAAACAACAACACCCTGCAAACATAACCTCGTAATTCGTTAGATAAATTAAAACTCTGAAATATTTAATCAGATGTTAATAAGATGGTTATTTTAGGTGTTACTATCTCTGAACGCATTGGCTTTGAGGCACATATTGACAATATTTGCTGTAAAGCCCGACAATCAATGTTTGCTCTGCGTGTTTTAGTTGCCCACGGTCTTCATGGCCAACGACTATTTGATGTCGTCCGTGCCACTACCCTTGCTCGACTTCTCTACGCTTCTCCTGTTTGGTGGGGATTCGCTAATGCTGCTGAGCGAAACCGCCTCAATGCAATCCTGAGAAAATTTATCCTACCAGTCTAGTTTGTTCCCTCCAGATACTCCCACTCTTGAAGACTTTTGCTCTCGTGCCGATTTTTCTCTTTTTCACACTGTTTTAGGTAATCCTTGCCATGTTCTCCATGACCTCCTCCCTCCACGCAAAATCCCTAATTATAACATGCGATCTAGATCACATAACCTTACCATTAGTAGAGTTGATGCCTGCTCCAAGAGAAATTTCATTTTGAGAATGTTATATGATTTTATTTAATCTGTTATCGTGACTTCTTGCAAGTTGTCATGTGTTTGCTGGCAGACAAATAAAGAATATTCTTACTTACTTATTTCACTTGACATTCGCTGATTGATTATTAGCAGATGAAGAGCTTAGAAAGTTAAATAGAACAAAAAACTCACGTCCTTTCCTCTATCTCCAGGTGTTCCCTGCATGCCAGGCAGACCTTGGATTCCCTGTGGTCCGACATCACCCATCTTTCCATCCTTCCCAGGTTGTCCCTGTCATTTGGACATACAGACAACTTTTGTTACAAAAAGTATTTATAAAAACAATTAATCAGTTTAAGCTAGCCAGAATTACTTAAATATTGCGAAATGATCTAACTCCCATTCCTAATGCAGAAACGAATATATCATTTTAAAACAAAGATTAAAGTTCAGATCTTATCAATGAGTAAAACTGATGAGAAACCTGCACGAAGGAAAAAAAAATGCTGAAGATAGAATAAACTTTATTAATATATATAATGTTGACTGTTTTCCAGTGATTACTCACAGGTGGACCAGTCCTTCCTTCTTTACCGTCACCACCAGGACCTCCTGAGGGACCCTGTCGACAAAACAGGAAAGAAAACATTTCCAAACGACATTAAAATAGTCACCAGAGAAATTGAAGCAACACTACGGTCATACAAATCTAGCACGACGTCCTCACTCTGCAACGTCTTTGCGTTCTCTTCGATCCTCTGATCGCCTCGACCTTTTTGTTCCACCCTAACCCTAACCCTTGTGCCCAGACTCGATCCTTTGCTAGCGCTGGTCCCTCACTGTGGAATTCACTTCCCCCTAGTCTTCGCTCTACCATTTCTACCTACTTTCTAACTGCAAGTGTTTCTACATCTTTCTCTCATCTCAAAACCTATCTCTTCTCTCTGGGTCTTCGCACTGGGAGCGCTTGTGAAGGACAAATGCTGTGAGAGGCGCTTTATAAATTCACAAATACAATACAATACAATACATCAGGAAAGTGACGGAAGAAAAACGACAAAAGATGCTGATGGACAGAAGGAAGATGATGTTGAAATAAAATCTGAGCCTGTCGCTGCTCTCATGCAGTAACTCGATCCAAGACTTAAGTATTTCGCGTAACATTAGGACACTCTCAAAGTCAACTCCTATATTTGCAATGATTGCTACATTAAAAGTGCATTCTAATCCAGCAAAACATTTCTACAATTATCACGGTTATCATCCGTCTCATTAAAAGAAATTCCTGGAGATTAGGCCCCTAATCATCTGAAATTAACTCAAGAGTTGCTCATTGAATCTTAGTTGTAATCTTCATTCATTTCTTACCCTTAGACCTTGCAATCCGGGCAGGCCAGGACGACCGACGTCTCCCTGAAAAATAAATTACATTCACATTAGAATAGAACTGCACCAATTTCACTCAAATCCAACAGCTTTCAAGATAGTTGCAAATGTATTTCCATATAACCAGACTATTATTGTGCTTATTACAAATATTTCTAATACGGCCACCCAAAGTCCTGGACACAGCGGCCGATCGTATCACACCAGACACTATCGGCCACTGTGTATAGTGTGGCCGATCACATTGCGCGTTGTCTGACGGAGCAGGCGATGCATGGTTCGATCCCGTGTAACGACCCTGTCACCAAGCAGTATAATTTGCTACCGGCATAAGCTGGGAAGGAAACGGCAAGTCATGCGACACACTGGCCCCGTGTCCAGGACGTTGGGATTCGTCCATTGCCGGCTCAGGGCCTAGGAAAAGGAGATGAGCGCCTCCCAATGGGCTTAGGCCTTACCTTCTTTTTACCATACAAAGTCACAGAGAAATACAAATTGGAGGTTAATATATACAGTAAGACAGCAATATTATTTCTATTACTATTAATTCTATTAATATTAATTCTATTAATATTAATTCTATTAATACTAATTCTATTAATATTAATTCTATTAATTCTATTAATATTAATTCTATTAATATTAATTCTATTAATAATAATTCTATTAATATTCAGTCCAAAATATTGCTGTTTGAAGAACAGAGATTTCAGTTAAACATATTACAATAGATGCTCTTAATAGCAGCAGAAATATTGAAATATTCAGTTCAAGTTTAAAGCATACAACGAGCTTTTAAAAGAATCAGAAGAAGAGAAAGAAGAGGAATTGATTAAGAGGATCGATATAATATAAACCGAAAGCAACGTACAACGTCTCCTAGTTCTCCTGGTTCGCCAATTCCTCCCCTTGGTCCAGAAGGACCGGCGGGTCCAGCCGGTCCATCCGCTCCTGGATATCCACGCTCACCGATCACGCCCTGTAAAGTAAAACGAGTTTGAATCTGTCTTCATCGTCACATCAACCACAGAAACCAGCTGTCATTCCTTTACTTGACCCCTATCAAGTTCACTGTCCTTCGACCAACGACAGAGTCAGTTGCACCGGAAGCGACTCTCGCCCGGAGGTGTGTCGGAGTTTACACGCCGAAGCACCACGAGCAATTGTGAGTGAAGAACTTGCTGAAGGTCTTTACGCGGCGGGTGGGATTCAAACCTGTTTCAAGGCAGCGACCTTCACCACTACACTACCACGCCCCACACGACTACCTTGCCCTTAATGAATAAATAGGTGATTACTAGATATATCTTAAATTAGACCTAGATATCTTCTGAGCTAATATGAATACACATCTTGTGCTAAATAAAGTATTAAATTGAGAGAAGTATAGGTTTTTACTCGTTCTCCCTGTAGCCCAGCTGACCCAGCAGGTCCAACGGCTCCGATAGAACCCTGCAAAATCAACGACACAGTCAACACAACTAAGAAAGCAGATAACGTATTATGCACTATACACAGTTACCAGTACTTACATTTAAATCTGAACCAACAGCAGAAACTAATTTGAAAATTTCACAGAATAGCGCATAAATCAATCTAAGAGCTTTTTCCAACTAAACCTACAGGTAACAAACTATTTGCAGAAATTGTAGAATGTTCCGAACTCATAACGATGCATCAATACAAACGCATAACACATCCGCACTTAACTCTCTCATCCATTCAATCATTTTGCACAATTGCACGGCACCCCTTCAAGACCCTAAAATAGACAGGCTGCAAATTGGAGATAAATTGCTACAAATTCTGAGCACAAAATGTAGATGATTTTATTGGTGAACATCTGTTTCGTTCTCTCTGTAACTGAACGCTTGAACGCTCGATCTGTTCATTTTGTGATAGAGAAGTGTTGGTGGAGAGAAATGTAGAAGCTTACTCCTAGAAACTCTCTATAGCACAGGAGCTCAAACAACAACTCATTATGAATTTAAATTGTGAGTTACCCTCTTGCCGGGTTCTCCTGGCTTTCCCGGTTCACCTCGTTCACCCCTCTCTCCGGACGACCCTCTCAGCCCGACCTCCCCCGGGTAGCCTTGCAGACCGGCTGAACCCTAAAGCGCAAAACATCATCATTTACTACATGGCAACAAATGCTGACTAACCTAATGTCAGAGCTTCAATGCAAGATGCTTCAGATTTGTATTGCTATTCTGAGACATGGTGGCGCAGTGGTAAGGTCATTGCCTCATGGCCAGAGGGTAGCAGGTTTGAACCCCGTCTCAAGCCGCTGCGTAGGGACCTTAACTCGCAATTGCTCTGCAGTACAACTGCGCTTACGTGTGAGCACTTCTGAGCTCTGCAAGAAGAGCTACTAGGTATGTCAAATAACAGTTGTATTGTATTGCACTTTACTACTATAGAGATTACATAACGAAATCACCAACATACAGGAATCAATGTGAGATTATTATTTTAATGGATTTAACAGCTAATATATTTTTACCCCTCTGAGTAGTAGGAGACTTGAAGAGGCGGTATAGAAATGTGTGAATAAAATAAGACGGTTTAAAAGTTCAAATCTTCAAGACTCATTTAAGACGGAGCCACGCAAATCTCCATTGTGTTGTCTATGTCAGAAAGTCTGAAACATTTGAGCACCATTGAAATGGGTTGGCCCACAGTTGGGCCTAGTTGGCTCTTATTGGAGCTCCACATACCCTATTGTATTTTTTTGTATTGTATTGTATTTGTGTATTTCTATACCGCCTCTTACAGACCACTACTACTCAGAGGCGGTCCCGACTACAGCCCGCAGGTGTGTCAGAGTTTTACACGCCGAAGCGCTTCAGTAATTGCGAGTGAAGAACTTGCTAAAGGTCCTTATGCGGCGGGTAGGATTCGAACCTGCAGTCCTGCAACCCATCGGTTACAAGGCGGCGACCTTCACCACTACACTACTGCGCCCCGCAAAGACCTTATGTCTTAGGCACAGCATACTAAGAAAGGCTCAATCATATTCGTACCGTGTCTCCCTTCATACCAGGTACTCCTGGAGTTCCCGGTGCACCTGTTATCCCAATTAATCCAAAGTCTCCAGGTAGACCAACGGCTCCAGCGTCACCCTAAGCAAAGCAACATCGTCATCAAACAGAAATCAAGCAACACGAACGAAGAAGATCAAGAATATAATAACTTTTAAAAGTCCTTAATTTTCTATTACTGGTTTCTTTAGATGAGTAAGAATTCATAATATTTTAGTTGAAGTGTACACACTGCTCTGCCCATTCAGCGTTGCGTTCGTTTGATCCTGGATTCCAACATTTACAGCAAACGGTAGAAATCAAATGAAGTATAATAATTAAATTTGGCAGAACTAAGGGACACGACATCAGAAAGAAAGAAATGGAGAAGCTTCATCATGACAGTCGCTAGAGTTCACAAGGTTATATAATTTATTCCTTCAAGAGAATTAATCAGGTCGTAACATTAAGTCTGAATTAAAGAAGATGTGCAGACCGTGAAGTCCATTCGATTCAGTTCTAACATGTAAGAACGATCAGTCGATCAGTAAGTTAAGTGCACAGTACAATGTAACAGAGCAATCATCTAATGTGATGCAAGATGTTATTTGCTAAAATCAGTCAGTCAAGAGAATTATATAACGCAAGAATGTCTCTAACCCGTTCACCTCTTTCGCCTGGATAACCATCGGTGCCAGCGGTTCCCTGAAACATCATTGTCAACCAATCACAGTTTCATTTCACCTTCAAATTCATAGGAAAACATTGAACTTAAGGAAATTCTTCACAGACTTGTGACTCGCTCGAGTTTGGTTTCCACATTGAAGAATGTCAGAGACTTATTATGTCAATGATTTAATGGTTGACTGGACCAAAGACTTACGGTGTCAATGACTTACTGGATGAATGACGTACTAGGTAAATGACTAAGAGGGTTATTGACATAGAGGGTCAATGATTCACTTTCTGAAAGACATGCTGGCTCGGCAACTTAAGTACAGAGTCGATGACTTACTGTATTACTTGCTTATTGGAACAGCTGGTGAATTACCTACTGGATCAACAACTCACTGGTTTTCCGGGTTCTCCTGGATTGCCTGGTTGTCCGTTGGCCCCGCGTGGCCCAGTGGGACCCTGCGATCCAGGGCCACCTGGTGTTCCCTGATCTCCCTGCAACAATTAACAAACACATCAATGATGAACCGCAGATGATAAAACTTTACAATCTTTAACGATACATTTGAATTGACTTAGGTGAGAATTATTACGGCAGACACAAGAAATGACATTCTGTCAAAGGAACTTCTGATTGAGTTACCTTTAGTCCGGATATTCCAGGGAATCCAGGTGACCCGGGTGAACCGAGCGACCCCGGTGACCCTGGCAACCCCGGTTGACCGTCGTTTCCCCGAATCCCCTGCAACACACAAAGAGACAACGTATCACCAGAGATGCAAAAACAAAGAGATGCAGCAACTGATCAATTGATAAATAAAACGAACTTTTGCATTGCCATTTTCAATTTCAGGGTGTGTTTGAGCACCCAAAGCACCCCCCCCCCTATCTACGGCCTTGAATCCAAGTAGTTTTTCCGAAGTGGTTTAGATGCAACTAATACAATTTTAATTTTACAATATTCAGTGCTACAATTACCATTTTCTACTTTTAAGATGTCGAACTACAACCAAACGGCTACGATATAATCTATACGAACCGGAATTCCTTCTCTTCCATCCTGTCCTCTCTCGCCCGGATTTCCTCGGCTGCCCTGACAACAAAACACCCAAAACCACATAAATAAATAAATAAATATAAGAGCACAAAACACAGACAGACAAAATAAAGAGCAGAAATAATTGCATCAAAAGACATTTTATTGACTTCGACTGACGCTGCAAGCAGAGTTGACATGGGTCATGGAAGATAAGACGAGTTCGTGTCGTCAGTCAGACAATCCTGTTGAAATATGCCAGCCATAAATGCAGCAGACTGCATGCATTTAATTATAATTGCAATTCATAACCTCTACAGCAGCAGCGTTTACAAGGTTCCTTTTTGATACTCAAAGATCACTTGTAATTGCTCGTCTCTCGGTCACGAACGACCACAACAACTTTATAGCCTACGGTGGGTGACTATGTGACCCTATAGGACCTGCCTATATTTAACAAAAGTAACTCTTACATAATAAATTAAACAATTTCTTTAAATAATTCTAAGTTTTATTCTGTCACTAATATTGACATGAAGACAATTGACAAAATTTATCTGTGTTTACGTTATTAATTAAACAATATAAATCTTAGGGTCTGCTCGCAAACCATTAGTAGGTCGATGGATGCGAGCCACTAGTGGTGCGTGGACCACAGCCTGTTGAGATGCTCTGCTCCATAGCATCTAACCATGTGCACCAAAAAACCTTATAATCAGGTCACTATGAACGCAAAGAGTAATCGGGAGATAGACGTTGGCATTGATGTAAATGCAAGAGAGGATGCAACAACGGTTCGTTTGGCTTCAGTGATAGACTGTTGCCTCTGGCAGATACACAGATAACGCACGACTGGCAGACTTCAAATAGACGGGTTCTACAATCAACAGTTAGTGACTGATAGCGTAGCTTTACTTACCGTTGGCCCTGGAGGTCCAGGTGGACCAGTGGACCCAGAGCTTCCCTAAAACACAGAAGAAAATCAAATGGTTGAAGCTGTAACTGAAGTCTGCTTAGAATAGCAGCGGAATTCAACACTCACTGCTTATTTAAAAGAAAACAAGCATAATACTCTAATTAGCAATGGACGATAATCTGTGTGTTTAGAGTGAAAAAATCAATTAAATCTCTTGAGTGTAGAAATAGTTGGGAGTGTTGAATACCCTGTCTCCTGCTTTTCCATCTTCTCCTTTCATCCCTGCGGCTCCAGGAAGTCCCTACAATTTAGGACAACGATTAGCACGAAGTACTCCATCGATCCATCCGTTAAATAAAATACAATACATATCTCGCTTTACTCTTACCCAGCTCCTGTCAATTGCAAATTAATTAGTCATTTGAAAGGATCACACCAGCAAAATGTAATGTAGAGTATAGCTATTCAGCATTTAATAGATTCTTCAAATCAAGGCTCAGAATCCTATAAACAGATCTCAAAAGCAATGCAACCAATTAATGTAATAGCCATCACAAATTCAGACAATCAATAAATCAATTAAATTCGTTTATTCGAAGCCAGTTGACAGAATCGTACATAGGTGTAAATAGAGTCAGCACCAACTCCTCTTCAGCGTACAATCATTTGTTAAACATTTACCCGATATCCTTTGTATCCAGGAACTCCAGGCACACCAGGCGTTCCAGGCGATCCCTTAAATCATAAACAGATTAAAAGCCAAATGATGAACTGAGCTCTAAATGAAGCGGTTGATAATTCGGGTAAATCTGACTCCTATTATAACCAGAGCATTCGCTCATACTGCGATTGTACCCATAATGCATCTTTATTGTAAATCGATAAAATAACAAAGATAACGATGACTGATACCTTGGCTGCATCTTATTTGCCAGACACCTCACAGGAGCGGCAGCTGAGAGGGCTTCTACCCGAAAGTTGGAGAAATATGACCAACTAGCTGTCACACGCTACTTTGTTTTATTGGCCTTCGAAACCCTTGGCCCAATCAACAATGAGGGCTTAACATTCCTTACAGACCTGGGACAAAAACTCAGTGCCATAACAGGGAACCAATGGGAAACAACTTGTTTCAGTGTTTCTCATTGACGATAGGACGTTTTAATGCGGTGGCGTTCAGAGGTACTTTCGCAAGCCAAGAAATAAAGAAAAAAGGTGTTGCGTCATCCTTTTCATTTCGGAGGGTTATTTTAAAAACCTGTTAACAAACCTCGACGAATAGGGCCATTCCAGACTTTCTACTCTTTGCAGTAGACAAGTCTCCGCGGGATCCTGTCAACCTCGGGGCAAAAAAAAGAAAGATAATAATAAACAATACTGACTAAGTTTCTAGAAAGCATGAATTGTTAAGGCTTGGATTCCGGCTGAAATGAGCAGAGCGAAAAACCGTTTGCATTTATAAAGATCCCATAGATCACCCCGATCAACTGAAAATAAACAATTATTCTTTTCTATTCTTCACTGCTAATAAACCTTGTCAGTTAAAATTTTCACATAAAAAAATCTAAACAGAGTTCTTAACTCTGAAAGTAAAATTTTCTGCAGACATTTTTCGCATTGAATCGTCATAGTCAGAGATTAGAAATAACATTTATGCTGCAGCCAACCATGACAACTCACTAACAGATTACAAGATTTTTACCTTACTGATCATGTTATGCTGAGTCATTATCAATTATTACATTACTTCCATTCACTAATTAAATTATGAATAATTAGAGAATTATCAATTTAGTCCATTTTCAGATAATCCGATTTTAGCAATCGAATAATCTGTAAATTGGATAAAATAGTGATCACAATTTGTCATTTATTTGTCATGAATAAATTTAT